>SCLH01001820.1:61900-92134 GCA_004367855.1 Oikopleura vanhoeffeni | reverse complement strand
AGAAAGTCATAACATGAACACAGTGAAGTGTTATTGACTTTTATGCCCTAAAGGACTCAACTCTCTAGAACCTCCAAATATTATTATTATTAGAAAAGCGTAGCGAGAATTCAGTCGGAATATGACCGGTAAACAGCCGGTCATAAAAAAGAACCCAGTCGGTTCTGAATTCCGCTCCCGTCTAGAAATAATATATTGAGAGGCTCTAGGGCTCAACTTTTAACTCTAGGAGCTTAAATACAGTACCGACCCGTGATTGGCTGTGAAACACTATAAGCTACTTTATTATTTTTACTTATTACCAACTTCTACACTTTAAAAATTTTAATAGAGAAACCTTATGCGATGTCATATTTTAGGAAATAAACCCTCGCAATAATTAATAGCTATACTTTTAAAACTAAATTAGGAATTTTTAATTAACATCAAATAATTCTATACATAGTCACTATTAATTACTCATTACTATAAATCGAAAGTAAAATAATTTCCTAAAGGACAATATATTTCTAGTTAAAATTAGCCAAAATAAAATTTAAACTTTATAGGAGAATATACCTTATTAGCTAAAAATATTTGAACTATACTAAGGGGCACTGTGGCGCGGAGGTATAAACCCTCTTAGGAGCGCACCACTAAGGGTTCGAGTCCCAACGGGACCATAATAAACCTATAGTAACTAAAAAATTGGCAACAGTTATATACTGATAAAAAGACCACTAAATACCACTATAGGAGAATAAAAATCCCAAATAACACACAAATTACACACAGTGTTCCTAGTTTTTTCAAAAATTTTGTAATATTAAAATTAAAATTGTTAAACAAAACCCTTAAGGACAAATAAAACCATGAAAAATACTGCCATTACAATATTCTAATATTATAAGTCCCAACTTTTATATATTTATAAATTTATAGACTGAAATATGGATATAGACGAGAAGAGGTTAACTCAACCACGTATCTGGCCGATCTGGTCAGATGCGAAAACACACGATCTGTATAACGAAACTTATGCAGTCAAAAAATGCAAAGGAGGCGGTCGACACCAATCTGTACCCAATAGGTAAAATTAAAATTAAAATATATTTAATACAATATATTAACTAAAAAATTAAAATAATCAAGTACAATTATATATTTCGGCACATTTTGACAATCCTTTAGGACACACAATACAAAATTAATTTAGGCTTAAAATACTAAAAATTAAAAATATATATTATGGTTTTCGTTAAACTTAGACTTAAATTTAGTGAATTATAACGACCGAATTCTGGCACTTTGGGCCATCCGATCAGATGAAAAAGTAGGCTTCTCGAAACTACTGAGACAGAATTACCCGACAAATCAAATCGACACTTTACAGATTTTGATAAACGGCGGAATACCAACAAACCTGATAATTAAAGACATATCAGGAGAAATTCTGTTTAAATTACAGATCCTATGGGACAAAGAAATCGCCCAAAAGGACCTCAGATTTGCAATAAAGTCAATCATTTCAAAATTGGATATTGTCGAAAAAATCGAAATGGCCATAATATCAATATTAAAAAATGATATTAGAACATCCGAAAGAAAAAATTTCGCCATGGACATAATTGAGCCAGACGAGCAACAGCTCAAGGATAAAATTGAAAAATGGCGAATGGTCAAACATTGGAACGATTCTTTAGATAACCAGTGGCTTAAATATGGCGAGATTAATCCAAAATATATGGTCACCACAGATAAATTCCAGCCATACAATATAATCAAAGAGTTCGGCCACGACTCAAAAATCGAAAAAACGATAGAAGTCATGATTTGGACCCCTAAGGACATAACACAAAACATTACCAATTTCAAATTTGAAAGATTTCCCAACGATCTCAAATTAAACAAAGGTAAAAACAATAACAAATAAAAATTTAGCCCTTAACTAAAAAGTATCCAATCTAGAGATATTTAGGAAAAATTAAAAATAATATCATTAAATAACAAATATTCAAATATAATTCTTATAATATTAAATAGCGAACAGTTTACTCATAAACAATTGTTATGAGTCTTACCGTTACATGATTACAATAAAATAAATGATAAAATATTGATATCATTTATACGCTATATACACTTTAAAAATCAAACAAACTGTTGATAATAAAGTCTACAATTGTCCAATTAAATAAAATGAATTAACTTTTCATAATATTGTAAACAATTGTTACAATATTCCATAAGGACAAGATATAAAACAGATAAAATAAACTCATAAACAATGAAATGAGCTCTGTAAAATCATAATATAAAAAAATAGTAGAATATTAATTAATATTCTATATAATACCATAAGGACGAAAATAAAAGGTATAAAACCAGGTTCATAAAAAAATTTATATTAGATCCTAGGTTCCCAGGAATAAAAATTGACGCAGACATTCACCCCATTCTTCAGCCTTGAGGGGGCAGAAGAAAGCCAAGCTTTTGTTAAAATGCTAGAAGAAATGGAGGACCTTAAATCACCACTCTACAAAATGTTCAAAAGAGAAAATGATTCAACCTCGAATATTCTCAAAATATTAAAAGGTAAAAATTAATCCTTAAGGACAGAATGAATAATCACAAATTTAAAATTAATATCATAACAAAATTAAATTTTCAATAGAAAACAAATTACAAATATGAAATAAATATTCTTCAGGACCTCAGTAAAATTATGGCCGAAAATACATTAATTTGAAATTACCAATTATGGTGCCTAAATTAAAATTTAAGGTACAAATTGGAGACCAGTCCTAATTGCAGCACTCATAAGTGTAATGAGAGATGAAGAAATGGCTGAAACGCTAAAACTCCAAAAGGACATTTCTCTGAAAAACACATGGTTGTTAAATTATTGGACAAAAACTGCCAACCTGATGACTATGGATATAATAATGAAAATCAGGTAATAATTTAATTATAAACACCATAAATAATACTTGAAAATTAGAGTATAAAAACAGAAGATATATCAGATAAATGAGAAAATTAAAAGAATGACAAGCATTCCTATTTTCATCGATATATCGTTGTCCTAAAGGATAATAATTTTTAAATATAAATTATCTAAAAATAAATATAATCTCTTTCATAATCATAAATTAAATTTTAGAAAATTTTTTTTTGTAATTTATTTTCTTCTTATAATTTAATGAAAATAAATAAAATATTAACAAATGAATTAAGGGATAAAAACCAAAACGATTTCACCGATCCTGGATTTCTAGAAAACCAAGAAATTCAACCTACTATCATGGCAATAGAGTCACTAATCCAAAAGGCCCTCCCAAATACCACAAAGATAATGTATCGAAAAACAGAAGTCCTTAAGGAATGTATTTGGACAGAAACTGAAGCGTTCGATCTATTTATCTTTGATAAAAACGTCTTCCCAAACAAAAGCCAAGAATCTGGTGTAATTTGGAATGAAATAATGGGCAACATAATTGCACACATTAAAGGCCTGACAGAAAATCCTCTAGAATGGACGATCAAGCATAAATTCTGGTTGAACTCGAAATATATTTGCCTACTGTTAGGCATCTCAATGTTCGAAAAAAGAGAAACAACCGATACCCAAGGTAAATAACGCGAAAATATAAAATTAAAATTCCAAAAAATCATGTTAAAATCCAAAAATTTACCATAAGGACGGGAAAAAACATGTAAAATTCGAAATAAAGTATGACGAATTAAAATTTAAAAATCGGTATACCTATAAATAAAATCAGAATTATAGGTTACAAAAACATACAAAATGCCATATTGGTTAAAAATTACATGAAAATCATGGTGTAATATGATTATTAAATATTATAATAGCTTAAAACAAATAATACCTGAAAAATAACAAATTTTATTCAGAAATCACCTTTAAGGACTGCCTCATGACCGAATCAGAATTAACCACGAACGCTTTTATTGCTCGAAAAGAAACAAAGATAATGCAAAACTTATCAGACACAATCTTGTTCGGTAATCTCCCAAGCAAAAAAGACACTCAAAAAGCAATGAGCGAGGCCACCGAAATAGTCCTAAATGGCCTGACTGATATTACCTGTAACACAGAGACAGTCACGGAAGAATTTGTAAGAAAAGCAATTCACAGATCTCGGAACATGTTGAGACAGGAAAAAAGTGATATTATGGGAAATAATGAGGTCTTATCACCAAGACAGATGCAAAGTGTCCTTCAGGATGTCAGGGAGCAAAAAGTATCAGCTAAGGCTAGAAATTTAAGAAATTTGAAATTAACAAATGCTGAGTGGAAAAACATGATGCATATCGCAGGGTCAGGAGACACAATGGATATGAAAAATATCCTGTTGGTTTGGAATGCAATCCGAAAAACAACCTGGGAAATCCAAATAAATATAAAAGATCCAATAGGAACCCACGATACCTGTGACTATGTAGAACATATAAACAACACAAAAACTGTTTGCTCGAACTACATTAACCCAGGCGAACAAAAATGTTCTGTACATAGAACTATGCAACGGTTATGTTCAAACACGGAAAAACACCTGTCATTATTTCCGGTAGTGTTTTCCGGTTTTGTGATGTATATTAAGCCAGATCAGGACGACAAACACAGATACCCAAAAACATTTCAAATAAGCCGAAAACTTCTAACCTCCGAATATAATATTGCAAAAGGTAATTAAAAAATAAAATTATCCATAAGGACAATAAAACAATAGTACAATTATTTGTAAATTTAAATAAATTACAAAATAAATAAAGATAAAATTGCAAAGGAAATTTAAAGCATATACTTTTATATCAACAATAATATATAATTTAAAAATTAATCAGATTATTAGGACGCAACTTTTTTCGCTAATAAAAATCAAATCAAAACAACAAATAGAAAATTTATATAAAAAAATAATAATTCAGACGAACAAATATCATATCTGAGGAATGGCTACGAATATTTGAATAAAAATTGGAATGAACTGAAACCCAGTAAGATAACCACTTTCGAACAAAATAAATTCGAACACGAAATGTCAAAATACGCAGAAGGACACCACTACCAGGAATTTCAAAATTTATTCAGACGGGTCAAAGTTCGAAATGACTTAATGCCGTTTAACGACGATCAATTAATAGGGTGGGAACTAATAACAGACTTCCTAAAGGACATCCAAACAACAACGGACGAACAAGCCCTATGTGACCCACCAGCCAATAATTTTAAATGGCCTTTCAGACTGAAGAAAGAAACTATAAAACCAGACTCCGTAGAAAACGTAAATCCTGACACCGAATTATGGCTACAACTTGATCCGGTAGATAATAGCTCAAATACACCCACTACAGGGGCTATATCAAATGAAGTTCTACATAACCTAGCAGATCTACCAAATGAACATAATTTTAAATTCGGAGTAGTGGTTAACTCTGATATGAAATCGTTTCCGCCGGCCTATAGGACAAAATCATTGAGTGCAGAATCTAGCGCACATTTAGACAATGGCAACTCAAATCAAAAAACAGGAGATATCCTGGGATTCGTGAAATATAACGCCGATGGGACCTCAGACCAAATTAGTCAGGAAAGATGGATGAACAGCCATAACGCGGGAAAATTCTTCGCCAAAAACAAAGTAAAAAGGCAAGATAGAGAAAATTTCTTAAAACGCGTGATATGGCAGGCAGTTCAGGCACGTCTTTCTAGGTCAGATGCCCTATTAACGTATGAAAACGCAATGAGGCAGAACTCTCAACAAAATAAAGATAGTTCTAGTCAGATGGTTTACTTGGCCAAAGATTGGCAAACACTAGCGTCCTTATCGAATGAGCTGGCAGAAAACGGAACAAACTTATGCCTTTTTTCACCAAGCAAATCCGCATTTGGAAATCTAGTAAGAAGCACGGACAGACTACGTAGAAAAATCCCATCAAAATTTGTAAACTGGACATCTGGGGAACTTTTGGATTCAAAAATAACCGAATTTGACCTTAAGGACGTACCAGAAAAGGAGAAAATTGAAATAGGCTGCCTATTCAAATACCCTTTGATAATTTACACACCACTGAGAAATCATAGAACACTACCAACACAATCAGGTCCGAAATCCTGTAAAGGGCTACAAATCACAATTTTTCGAGAAAATATTGCTGATGAAGATCACTATGTGGAAACAATTATTAAACCTGAAAGATTAGGAAACGTGTCAAATGTTTCTAATCAATTAGCAAATATGGGAAATCTATTCGTAAAAAGTGGCCAGTTATCATATCCAAAAGGACTACATTTCCAATTCAATAACTATAACGCCTACGCATACGGGACAGTATTTGACTGTAAACAAAGGGCCGTCCTGACAAATTTCTTACTATCGAATGAAGCCGTAAAATTTGGCTACAAACTACAAAAGGTAGAAGTACCGGTCAAAGACAGTCAAGGGAAAGTCGTAACGAAATTTCACCAAGTTACAGTACCCATTAGTCATAAAAAATGGTACAATAACGGAAAAAGTGAAAAAACCTTTAGCACCATCGAAGCAATGTCTCAAAAAGCGGCAATTATCTCAGCCAACGCAATGGCAAATAATAATTTATGGGCGGTTGGTATGCTACCAACAGTAGAAATGGGCATGGACATCACCTTCAAAAAATTGAAAGGAGTAGCCATTAGGACCTCATCTCACAAAAATGAAGGCCTTATCAGAGATACAAATGGCATCAAAAGAAAAGGCATAAATTTTGCAAAAAATGCAGAATTAGCAAAACAGAAAATTCGACACATCGAAAGGGCATCGGGTGAAAATTGGCAAGTAGAAAAACTGTCAAAAAATGTCGGAATTTTACAGGCTGTCCTTATGGACGGGACAGAAAAGAACCAAATTGCAATTTCAGGTCAGAAAGCCAAATTATTCCACGAAAGGGTAATGCAAAATTACGATCAGAATAGGAAAACTTGCATCGATAAAAGGACCATAGAAATTTCCGATAAAACCGACCTTAGACACAGAGCAGAATTAAATCCTGAGGTAAAACGTCTGGAAATAGAAAGGCAAAAAGCATTCAATATGCTACAAAAATGGGTTGAGAATGATGCCAGTCACGTACCTAAATGGATGATGTCCAATAGGAATTTCAAGATCGAATTAGGGGAATGCAGCTCTATTGATCAATATGAAAAGTTACTCGAAAAATATGGTACGAATTTTGTGGTGACAGTTTCGCAAACAATAAAAATTCTGACGGAAGAAAAATGCAACAAAAATCAAATTAAAATGGTCGCAAACACAGGTAAAATTAAAATAGATAGTTAAAATCCAGCGACCATAATTAGATATTCGAAACGGTGTAATAAAAACACGTAAAATATATCAGAAAACTGAAAAATAATAAATAATATTTACTGCGATTTTCCAGTATGTTATAGATAATACAAATTACAAATTGTATGGTCCTTAAGGATGTAAACTATTATTAATTTATCAAATCAACTCTAAAATACCTTTAATCAGAAATGAAAAAAGGTAATGAAAAAGCAGACAATTTTGCTCACAATATTAAGATAACTCGAGAAACTGAGTAAATCTACTACCTTTGAACCATTAATTACAACTAGTAATTATGGTGCCAGGAGTGAAAAAATAATAAGATAAAAATCTTGAAATACCATAAGGACTTAAAACAAATTAGAAGTATCAAGATATTTGGTAAACTTAGTTAAAAAACCTATTATAGGGGAAAAAATACCATAATGTTACAATATGGAAAATAAATAGACCCGTTACGGGGTTAAAAACGAAATTTTCTATCAGACAAAATAGTATTAGACAAAAATCAAATAATAAAATTAATATTTTCTATTTTAGTCGAGAAATTTTGGAAAGTAAGAACTAGATACAAACATCTAGAAAACGAAAGCTTGTGGAGCGAAAAAATGATACGAATCATAAATGAGACCTTCAAGGACGATTCAAATTAATAACATTCCTATAGGACACACAATCAGAAAAAACGGATACAAAATGTATAAAACCTGCCTTCATGTATTAAAAATACCTCACAAAAAACTTCATTTATCATCACCTGCCAATATATTTCACAAACACTAGTATACCAAATAAAAAAGGATATATATGAATATAAAAACCCAAAATATATCATTAATTGCAAAATCAAAAGGGCAATTTCGCAGGAAACAGGAGAAAAAACCCATCATATCAGTTGGAACTAACTTTGAGTAACTATCAAACCAAAGATAAATAAGCAGGTGAGGTAGTCCAAAAGGCATACAAAATGAGGAAAATATTAATAATATTCGAAATAAACACTACCGAAACAAATATTTAATCATCAGATATAATGAATCGGTTCGAAAGTCCTAAAGGAAAACCACTGGTATTACAGAATAGGTTCTAAAAAATTGAGAACTTAAACATTTAAGGACAACTTCTCAAAAATATTTTAAATTTTTCTGAGATTTCGACAGGCACCATAATAGTTTTTCACAAACCATTCTACAAGAATGGTAAAAATAATATATAATATGAGGACTATAAAAATTGGCATGTGGGTTTAGTCCATAAATTTGACAATAACACATGGTGTTAAATTTAACTTTAAAATAACCAAAAAATACCTGAAACAGAATTGCTATAATTATCAGACTAATAAAAATTATTTAAACAGCAGGACCACCTGTTAAATAAAATATTCAGGTGCACCAAAAAAATACAAGGTGCTCCATAAGTGCAATTTAATTAAATTTTAAAAATGCACCTGCACTATAAATTAACGTCTAATTTAGCGCTAAAGAGCAAATTATGTATATATACGTGAAGTTAACAAAATAAAGTTATCATTCCATTAGGACTACACCCTATTATATATAAAGTCATGAATCAATCACATAACTATAATAAGGCAGAAAACTTTAAAATCTTAGACTATTCTAAGAAGATAGAGCTAAAGCCTAAAAATAGAAAAGTTATGGTTCAGGACTGGATAAATAATATCCAGGACGAAATTAAAATAGAGGATAGCATTTATGTAACAAAAATGATAGAAACTTGGAAGAATAATAACTTACAAGAAAATGTCAACAATTTAAAGTTTCCAAAAATAGAGACTTTGAATAGTATGACTTTAGAGCAAACTTTGGCCTATGAGGCAATGCTCATTAAAATCATGGATACAACAACCTCTAATTTAAATATATCTGTAAACATACTATTACATCTGAAAATCATCACTAACAATCAAATGTACAAATTCAAAATTTTCGAGTAAAATGTAAATAAATTATTAACAAAATATCCATCATAAACTAATACCATCTAAAAACAATTAATATAAATTGAACATCGTATGTTAAAATAGGCATGTAATTAGAAAAAACGCCAAAAATATAATTAAAATTGTATACTATGGAAAACCATAATAAGTGTAATAAAATTAGGTTATTTCAAACCATAAAATTACGTCCTTAAGGCCAACCAAAAATAATGATTAGCATCACAATAATAGTTGCTACCGTCAAAACTGAATAAGAAACCCTTAAGGAAATATAACGTAAAAAATGAATTATTAATAATATAATTAGTAACAAACCACTAAATTTGAAGTAAAGGACCCATGAAAGTACGAGTAGAATCAGACTGACAGACAATAATAACAGGTACTGTCAAACATAAAATAAACAAAAAATATGTCACGAAAAGTTTCTAGATATATAAAATTTTGACACAAAAACTTTTGTCAGATAAAGTGTCATTCAAAATTTTAACAAATTTGAATCACACACATTCCTCCTTTAGGTCTGTGCTCGGAAAAAAGTTAACATATATTTTAATATTTTTTGAAAAATCTCTTCGAAGATCAAAGAGAAACTAGTTCAACAATGACTAAGCCAACGCAGGACTCACAGGTTAGCTAACCCAGTTTTACAAAATCCGATGAAGGATTTTGCGAGCTCTGGAGAAAGTAGGTATTTCACTAAGAAATACCAAATACTTATTTGTGAGTATTTGCTAGGCGGAATTATTGTTGAAAACTTAAATAATTTTCAATTTTTAAAAAACGATAACAAAGTAAAAAACTAATAATACATTCAAATAAAATCAATGAGCAAAAATACCTATTTAAAAATTATTTTCTTAAAAATATAAAATTTTAAAATTGAAAATACACTAAAATCAAAGCACCATAAATAAATTTTACACAAATTACAATATAAAATTATAATGTGTAGGTATCGATAAAAGTAACCAACTCAAATACATATAAGTTCGTTAACTTGAAAAGTACGAAGTCCTAAAAAGGTCTCAATGTTAAACTAAATATTTAATATCATATAAAAATAAATTTAGGAAAAAGTTACTAAACCTAAGATAGCCAGAATCAAACAAGGCTTCGAAGGAAGTAAAGAAGTTGGCACTAGATTCAATTATTGTGGTCAAACAAGAAATTGCTGAGGGTATGGATATTGAGGCTAGAAATGCTCAATTAATTGAAACATTAGATGACCCTTTAGGACTTGAAACAGAAACCTTGACCGAATCTATGGAAGAGGACACACTCTGTATTCATGAAACATCTGACGATAATAAATCAGAAACGGAATATTCAGATAATGAGGCCGATAACGTACCGGATTCAGCAGATTAAGAATCTGAAATTCGGAACATAAATCAACATTTATGTGGCAAATTAGAAAGTATGATTTCATACCATAAGGACAAACCATGGAAAAGGTACATAGCTGATGCTGAAATTACCTTAAAATTAAATCTAAAAATGATAGAAAAAATCTATTATTTCAATCAGGGCCTAGATAAACAATGTACATCAGTTACATTAACAAGCCCAATAGATTTTGAAAGCGCCAAAATTAAAAATTTATTAGAAGGACTCCAAAATCCTACTAATATGACGCAGAAATTTAACTGCATGGAAAAGAAATTAGAGCTATTATACAGCCAAATTTCAAAAAATACCAACGGTATTAAAACCATGGCTAAAGACGCAGTAAATCAACCGACAATTAAAGCGGTCCAGATGGCCCAAAATGTCTTAGTAAAAGATTTACGGGAATTAAAAGAAAATCGCCCCGATTTAGGACCACAAGTGACTATCAAAAATCTCCAAGACATTGTCGAGGAACTTGAGAAGTCACTAGAGAAAAATTGCGTAGAACGAAGTAGCGCAAAATATCCATTTGGATATAATGTTAATCTTGAGAGATTAGCCCGTAAGGACTCCGACCTATCCTCCGTCGAAATACAAGAATGTATTCAGGCGGCAGTATCTTTTGCTGACCCTATTGTTGCCGTCGTAATTTTCGATATGATGGGCTTCAAATTAAAAGAACCAACAGGGGGAAAAATCATGTCCGAATTTTCAAAAAATTTGGTCGTACCACTATGCCTTAAGGACCCCGAACAAAGAATTAAACAAAAATCCCAATTCAACAGAATTTTTAATTCTTGGGACAAAATTTTAGAAAACTTAATAAACCCAGGAAGCCTATGTGCATCGGGAATTATTGAGGAATGCAATATTGCATTTAAGGCCTGTAAGGACGCTGTTATGGACAAACACCCAGTAGGAATTAAAATCAAAGGCTTAGGCTTGGCTTGTATGGGGCTCGAGATGCAACTACCACCTAACGGGGCAATACTCGACAAAATCTATGATTTAAAACCCCAATTACCAACTAGCCTTAAAACATCTTACGAGCCTTGGCCAAGAAACCGAGCGTCTTGGAGCCAGGCAATGAGAAATTGGGCAAAAGACCAATTACCATTAGGAAAACCATTGCGATATATAGATATTGCTAATCCACAGGACTCCATAACTACACCAAATGGCCAGAAAGAATTTGCCTACCAAAATGGTAATAAAATTCAAAATACCAAATATCCCAAAAAATTCGAAAATAAAGAAAATAACCCAAAAACCGGGCATACGGGAGGGATTAACATTTGGGAGATTTGTAGAAAAAATAGCGTCAACCTGAAATAAATATTAAAATTCAGACAACGAATATGTAGAGGATCAACGAAACACGTCATTTAACCAAAACCCTTCTAATATATTTTCATCTGACGGATCAAATATTTTCACAGATACCGAATCTGTAGCATCAGAAATGTCGGGACCACCGCCCCATAAGGACAACAGCATTGACTATGACAATTATTCAAAATTGTTTCATAAAAGTGCAGACAAACTATCTGAGACAAAAACTGATTCGTCAATGACACTGCTACAGGATTATAATAAGTTCAAAAAACAATTAAATCAACGATCCCTACACAAATAATCAAGTTCAAACACAAATTAAAAATATAACTGTTACACTTATTTAAATTCACATAGAAACCTTATGAAAAAATCTGCACACATTAATATCCATAAGGACAATTAACTGCAAAACAATAAATAAATATGAATCGATATTTAAAACGTTGTATATTTAATATATATTATTTAGAATGAGCAATAATAACGAAAATAGTCCTTTAGGAAATCTCACAGAGCTATTGTTAGATAGTGAATCTCTCAATAATTTCGATTTTGTTGATATGACGACACTATTGATTGACATGTGGGCAGAACCACAAAACCCAATCAGAAAAAGTCTGATAGACTATGTAATAATGGCAGCCATAAATCAAAGAGATTTTAAGGGGTTAAAAAGAAAACAATATATAGAACTAGTATATTTATTAGTAACCCCAAAAATCAAACGAGCCAGTATTGAAATTATTAATGATTCAACACAAAATGAGGGACTCGAAAATTACCTATAAATTTAAAAATTTTATTAAACTTATAAAGTTCAAAATAATTGAAAAATATCCATAAGGACTACAACGTGTATAAATTTACTATTAAAAATAAATATTATATTGAAATTAACAACAATAATACTTAAAAGTTAAAAATAAAATTATTAATTATTCAAATTAAAATAATTAAACCATAAATCTATGTATTTTCATGAAAAATAAATTAATGAAACAAGGATTATAAGTAATCATATTTTAGAATGAAGTACGGCAGAAATATAGGTCCTAGCCTATCATTTTCAAGCTCAGGCAGCTCAGGCACATTCAATCTAAACCCATACAAAAATATTGTCCTTCAGGACCCACAATTAAAAACGGAAATACCAACTTATTTGGTTATCGCCGACTATACCCCAATATCGGGAAATAATTCTAAAAATTGGGATGATGCATTAATATCATTAAGAAGGGGTCTGTTATTATTAAAAACAATATCTTTTTTAAACGACCCGAGACTTCTAGAATGGAAAGCAGTCCTTAAGGTAATTCTAGAAAGTGTAACGATTTTGAAACAAAATACTAAATGTGACATGACATCTCACACACGCTGGGCAAATATTACTCAATATTTATCAAGGTCCAGACGATTCATATCATGGATTAAAGTTATGAAAGCCTTAAATATTTTAAAAAATGAATTTCCCGTTATTGAGGTACAGGCAAAATCCGTTTTTACATCAGTAAAAGAATTGCTAGAAGGCAGCAGCCGGTTAGCGATAAGAAACACTCAAAAATGGGATGAGGAGCTAAGGGAAATACCAACCTAAAAATTTAAAAATAATCACTGTATAAAAAATATATCGAAATAAGTTTACTTAAAATTTGAAAATATTAAACAAAACTTCTATTTAAGACTGATCATGGATATTGATAGAAATTCTGACGGAGAATTAATAGACGATGTCATCGCGAATAACTATGAGTTATTAAACGCTAATTTTGCTGAAATGCCAGAATTAGTGAACCGTAGAACATTTCCCAGAGATTGGGCACTGCCAACCAATCAGGACAATTTACAATATTCTACTAATATAGTAGATTATTATCAAGGAGAGGAGCCGACTCAACCTCTATATCCCGATCCTTGGAAATTTAAAACTGGGAAACCAAGTCCATTTCTAGCGGACAAAGATGACTTGTATGACTCATTGTCCTTAGGATTTCAGTGGTTTAAAATATTAAAAATCCCAGTAACTACGCTTATCACTATCAGGGCAATTCTCAATATGATAATTGACTCTATAGAAACAACTGGCTACAAAACACCGATAGGACTAACAAAAATATTTTCTGATTTTATCATTAAAAATTTCCCAGTAAAAGTACCAACACCTTCAGGATCCACATTACCCGATTTTAACGAAATAACAACAAATTTAAGTAGTTTAATCGAAGTATATAACTCACAATTTAAATCAGGCCTTAAAACTAGAAAAAATTTTATGGCCTTCAACCAATTTTATACCAGAAGGACAAATTACGAGAACTGGAGTAAATTCAATTCTCTAATGGATACATTAGCATCAGATTTAGGACCTTTTTCACACTGCTTAATAAATACCACAGTGGACAAAATTGATAATATGCTGTCCCATGAATTACTAAACTCCCCATCATATTATAAGGATATAAATGAGTACGACACAAATGCTAGAACTTGGGTACAATACTTATTTCGGGTCCCTAGAATAATGAATATCATTAGTGGAAAACCAACAATAATTAAAAAGGGAATATCTTTACCGATCCTTAAGGTCTTACAAAAAATTATGCCACTAATAATAGAACGAGAATCACTCGAAGGAACTTATGAGGAAAACGAATCAGATCAATCAGAATTAATGACCGAAGAAATAGAACTATTAGAAAACTGTAGTACGATGTCATCTGTTTTCTCAGATAATTAAAAATATTTATATTCTGCATTCGAAAAAACATTCCTTCAGGACCTCTAAATAAATAAAAACTAAGCTTAAAATTGAAAATTGTTATTTAATCAAAATTTCAAGCACCAGCAAAATAAAATAAAATATGGATATATTATTAAAAATAAAAATCGGTATTTTTCGATTACAAAAAACAATTGATATTAAATTTGTTGAAGCGACGATTGAAATAATATATTAAAAATCTAAAAACTTCCTAAAGGACTACTTAGGAATGAAAAATAATCATAATAAATTTAAAATGAAAATCTATTAAATAGGATAAAATAAAATAAATAAAACCTCCTAGAATGTCATGGATAGATGTCGACAAATTAGGAGGCAAAAGTTTTCGGGAAGGAAAATTCAAAAATACTAATAACGAACCATACAAACAACCTGTCCAGGCCGTCACTTTTGATGGCATTAAACAGAATTACCCTAGAACACATTATGAATGGCAAAAATATTCTAGTGAACTTTTGATACTATTTGATGAAGTATGGAGGAATGAAAAAACACCAGTATGGTCTGAATTAAAATTTAGATTAGAAAGTGAATTTCGCGCCGGTATATGGGCCGGTTTTACACAAACCTGGTTGATTTTTATAAACTGTTTACCAGGCGAAAGGTCAAAATTTTTGGCATATAAGCATATAACAATGGGGATCAGCATTTTTGATAACCAAAATTACATAGCACCAAAAAGAGCTAGGGAATTTAAAAGGAGCAGAGAAACTTATCATCTAGCAACTAATTGTATAAATAATGAGCTATATCAAAACTGGCATAAAAAACTAGGCCTTAAAAAAGGGGAACCACTTATTATAGATGGTACTACCTTATCAGTAAAAAGCTACTATCCCATTAAAATTGTTAAAGAAAACGGTATATTAACGAAAAGACCATTTTATCAGAAAAACTCTGAACATTTGCTATCTAACATAGACATAATAAATGACCAGCTGATAAAATGGGTCCATTCAGGAGCAGTTAAATTCCTAGGAAATATATCAGAAATAAATTCGCCCATAAGGACAAGCCTAGTATTAGCCTATAATGAGTCATCTGACAAATTTAGGTGTTGTTTTGACGGGGGAAGTTTTAAAACAACTCAAGAATATACAGTCCCGTGTAAATTAGATACCCTAAACGATGCACTGTTATTTATCAATAAGGACGATTATTTAAGTAAATATGATGATTCGTCAGGTTTTTTACAAGCCTTTCTCGACGAACCATCACAAGAAATGACCCATTTTCGCTGGGGTAATTTTATATTTAAATTTTTTGCAGCGGCCTTCGGTATCGCTAGGGTTCCTAGCGATTTTCAATTATTAAATAATTGCGCCATTAGTTTTTTAAGAAGGCACGGGATCCCCGTGTCCTTATATTTGGACGATAGGTTAGTTGTAGAAAAAGATATAACCCTTAAGGACTTCGAAGANGCACCAAAAAATGCTTTTTTAACCTGTATAGCCATGATAGCAGCAGGGGGCTTTATATCTAGGAAAAAGAGTACTTTTATTTGCTCTAAACAAATCAACTTTTTGGGTTTCGATATAGATACAGAAATTGAAACAGTAAGCATTCCTAAAGGAAAATGGGAAAAATTTCAGGCCGAATTAGATACAATAATAATCGCGGAAAAAATCGAATTTAAAAAATTAGAAAAACTAAGGGGAAAAATGTGCTCCTTTTTATATGTAATAAGAAACATGCGGTTATACATAAGGCGAATCACAGAAAAATTAACTGAATGTCAAGCTAAAGGTTCAAAAATTATCGAAAAAGACGAGCGTCTTTTAGACGAATTAAAAATATGGGCCAGTAAGGACCTCAAAACTATTAATACAACCAGAAGCTGGTTTGAAAAACGTTCAGAAACCGTTGAAATGCAAAGATATAAAGTATCAACGGATGCATCAAATATGGCGGGAGGATGGGTTGATATTGATGGGGCAGAAAGAACGTTTTATTGGGAACCTAAGGACCAACATAAGCATATAAATATAAAAGAGGCTATAGGCAATAAAAGCCTATATAAATACTAATGAACAAAAAATTAAGAATAAAAGAATAATGTTTTATGTGATAACATGAGTGTAGTGAAAACATTCCATAAGGGCAGTAAAGTACCAGAACTAAATGACGAAATATTACTTATAAATATGCTAGCAATAAAATTAAATTGTATTTTACAATTCAACACGTCACTACAGATATACAGGAGGCTGACGAAGCCTCAAGATTTTTGACCTAAAGGAGGAAATTATATCAGATGAGTCCTTTAGGATTATAATAGATATTTTTTGGACAACCAGATATCGATTGCATGGCAAATTTCACAAATAAAAGGTGTAAAAAATATTATAGCAGATATAAGGAATTCCAATCTATCGGTACAAACTTTTTATCAAAAATACCACCAATAAATAATGCTCTGTACTGCTTTCCGCCAAAATCTGTCGTACATATAGCAGCAAAACACCTATACGACTTGGGTAATCCCTTTTGCCTAGTTTTCTACGTATTCAGGGAATTACCTCTATTTGTGGCACATAGACCTAACAATTCTATATTAGTCAGACTAGATGATAAAGTAAATATACCATCATTAATACCAAGTAAAAAGATTAAAGGGGATATTTTTTTGGAAGTTAATAAATTAAGCGGTGCCTTATACTGTATCGTATATAAAAAATAACGAATAAAAAATTAAATAAACAATTAATTGAAATAAGAATTATTTAGAATGAACAAGTTTCAAGCCTTAAATGTATACCTAGCAAGCTATAATCAGATATATACCGAAATAATTAATGCAATATTGAATAACAATTCAAAAGTCAATAAAAGATTCGACAAAAGAATCGGAAAAGAATTTAAAAAATTAAAAATATATCTTAGTAAACTAAAATAAAAATGAAAATCCTTAAGGACAATACAACTATATATGCACTTAGTGAATAAAAACCGATATTAACTGCTAAAATGAATTAATTACAATACAAATATGCAAATATATTTATATTAATTGAAAATATTAACAAATAAAATAACTCTATAATTATTTAGACTGTCAATATTCGGTTATGAGCGCGGAAAGTATTATGGAAACCCTGAACCTCAATTTTGCAAAAAATAAAGGGGACAAGGCTGTATCGAAATATGTCCCCCATAATAACTATTGCATAGACCCATCAGAACAAGACCTTCAGGACATGAATAAACTTGACAATGCCGCAAATACCAATCGTTTTAACGTGTACCAATCTGAGCTTGATATAATGAGCTCAGATATGCAACGATTAAAAAATGAAACGGATGCCCTTTTGAAAAAAGAGAAATCTGTTTATGCCCATAAGGACGTGTATATCGATATATCCTATAGAAAGGATAACAACTTAAATGTGCTACCACATGAGGAAAATGTTTTGTTAGGTATAACACTTGAGATTTTAGAAGACTGGTGCCTAAAAAGCACCAAACTTCGGGCAGAATCTCAAGCAAGAAAAATTCATATGATGGGTGAAATCGATAAACTTGAGAAAAAATGTAAAGAGTTATTATCGGATTCATCCACTAATATGATTTACCGTAAGGACGGAAGGGTATATTTGAAATTCACAGGGGCTAGTATGGACGAAGTACAGTCAAATAAACGCCCAAAAGAGCAAGTTGCACTGTATTTCGTCCGTATGCTTACAAAGGTCGAAAAACTGACTAAAATCAGTTTAGAACCATGTTTAGACCTCCTTAAGGAATATCGAGATTGTTACGATGCAACCCATAGAACATATAAAATGTTTAATGTAGCAATAGGTCGAATCGAGCAAAATAAAAATTCACTTACTCGATTTGACTTGACCCAACTCATTTATGACCTCTTGACCAGTGAACGACAGGTCGAATATTTGGCAAGTATAAAAATTGCCATGGAAAGCCCAGAGTCAAAAAAGGAAATGACCAAGCTAGCCTCTAGTCAAAACCGAGAGCTAGCCGAGCTAAAAAATAAGGTCAAAACTGATCACAAAAAAGTGACCACACTAGGCCAACGGGGGAGATCAAATAAATGGCAAAATAATGGTCGTGGCAGACGACAAAATTATACACGCCAAAATTTTCAAAATCGCCAAAATAGTCACAGAGGGCGATATAATAGGGGAAATTTCGCTAATAGGGGCCGAGGATACAACCGAAATAATCAACGATATAATAATCAAGGTTATTATAATCAGCGACAAAATAATAATTCCTATAGGACAGATAGCAATAATCACCAAGGCGATGGCAATAATTTCAATGCATTTCAACCAACAAATCAACCACAACTTAACCAAAATAACCAAATGAGAGGAAATACCAACACAAGAGGCGGTAGAGGTGGCAGATAAATCAAAATTAGTTAAAAAACCTAAATTATATATAATCTAACTCATCTGTAAATTCCTTAAGGACAATTTCACACTAAAATAAAAGTTAATCACAAACTAGATTAGAAATAACGAATTCTTTAAACAAAATAATCTAGAAATTTGAATTAAAATCATAACTTATAAATTTCTTATACAAAAAATTTACAAAATAAAAATTTATATATATAATGAACAGTGTAAATTATAAGTTCACAAGGACAATACACAGATTACTAAAAGATTAAAATCCTGTAATCTAAAAATAAAAGTTGAAATGATATTTAGAATGAAAGGACATAAGGACGAGAAAGTAAACCAAGTCAGACACATGATTTTAACTATCGCAGGAAAATCATGTGAATCATCATCAGAGGTTGACCTCACAAAATTATTAAGAATACTCATGAGAAATTCTGAAGGTTCAATCAAAATCACGGCTAAAAAACTTCTCCGAGACAAAAATTCTTACCTTAATATAAGCTGCTGGATGTTTACTATTTGCAGGCAATTGTCCTTAGATTTTGAAGAAAACAAATCAATCGTTAATTAGACCATAAGGACAAACAAACTGTTTATGAATTAAAATTAAAATTCAAAATAATTTAACTATAAAAATAATAATTTCTAATTTAGACTGTACAATGAATAAATCGGTGAAAATAATTGAACCTAAACAAGACGAAAAACATGTCAAAATAATACTGAAAGCAAATTGTCTCGAAACAACCAAGAAATTATTAGAAATATACATGCTAGAGAAAAATTTATCTAGTTTAAATAAAATTGAAGTATCTCATTTCTTTGAAAACTGGGTTAAGAAAAGATCTAAAATTGAATTAATACGCCCGTATAAATTAGACAAAATGGTTTACCAGATCATGAAAATAATAAAATTTTACCTTAAGGACAGAAAAGATCTACCAATAGTAAAACAAATGATCAAAAAATTAGCAAATAAAATAGCCAGAAAATTGTTTACAGACAATTACCTACCACCTAAAAAGGCTAATACATTTTCCATAGAAACTGCAGGCCAAATAATGATGCACTTATGGCACTTAGGACTACCAGAAAAAGAAACCGCAATAATGATGTGTTTCACCTTCTTATGTGGAAATAGGGTAGGAGATCTACAATATACGACGTGGTCAGACTTAGAATATGAAAATAATAAAAACGGTAGATGGCTCTCGATCCCACTTAAAGTCTCTAAAACTAATCCAAGATCATTAAAAACGGAGCAAATAACAATGAAAATTAAAATAGGAACAATTTGGGACGTAGAACAAAAATTGAATTTTTTGAAACAAATTAAACCTTTGAAAAAATCAAAACGAATTTTCGATAACAGAACCACAAAGTCGTTTGTATACTATATGGAAAAAAGCAGAAAAATATTAGGCTTTATAAAACCAATCTCGGCACATAGTGGCCGTAATAGCGTGGTAGAACGAATGTTACAATATGGGGTAGATTCAGATAATATCTGTATCGCCCTAAATTGGGTAAGAGGATCAGAAATGCTTTATAGATACCGTAATAAACTGATTGAAAAAAGCGAAATGGGTGCACAATTTCAGCTAGACAAATTTGACAATAAAAATAGTCTATACAGACGATACTAACGAAAATATTCAAAAATATATTTAAATCCTTAAGGACACCTGCCTGTATACAATAAATAATCGTTACTATAAACATGTTATTTATAACTAAATATTAATATAATAAAAATCATTAAAAATTGCCTAAAATGTATTATAATAAATTAAAATTACTCTATTTGGGAAAATCAAACCAATCAAAAAATAAAATTTTCAAGCACCATACATAAATAATTGTTTCAAATATCTATAAGGAAAATCAAAAACAATCAAATTGAGAAAATAAATCGATTTGTTCAATACAAAATCTCTAACAATACTTGTTAGAATAATATTAAATATAGAATTAAATATTATAGAATGTCAGAGAATAAAAACCTAAGTCAAATTATAGAGGACCTAGAGGACTTTATACAAAGAGAAGGGTTATCCATGGAAAAGCAGTTATTACGAGCAAAACTGCGCTACCTACACCAAAACTTATATTTTGGTAAACAAAAGTCAGTAGTTCGGGGCTTACTGAGCAGGCTGAACAAAATAGATAACGGAGAACAACTAATCCGTACAATTGATATCGTAAAATCCCTTCACAAAAGGCGAAATTTAATTAAGTCCATAAGGAAAATCACTTTGACTAGATTTATCGAACCTACAGATACCTTAATATGGTTTAGCAACGAATCATATCCTTTAAAAATAGAATACACTTAAAAAATATTTATGCAAACTAATAATATATTAATATATAATTATAATCCAACAAAAAACTAATTGCAATAAAATAATTTTAGAATGCACATTCCGGGATTGCAGTCGTTTTCCGACCCGTTACAGGGTTCGGTTTCACATATTATTCTATTGAATTTCGTTAGAAAGATAGACAAAATGAGATCGCCAATATCTAATGCAATGAAACGAGTGGCCTTGGATTCAGAGATACAACTCTTTCATAACCAAATGAAATATCCATGGGGCAAAATAATAATGATGGAAAGAAATGCTGAAAATATTTGTCAGCAAAACATATATTACGCCCTTAAGGACTTATCAACGGTTATAAAGGTTATCAAAAAAGAGAACTTTGTAAAATTATTATTAAAAACTGATCCAGAATTTAAAAATTTATTAAACAAAGCTATAGGACTAGTAAATACCTTATTATTAAAACTAAATAAAGAGGAAATACTAGGAAATGTAGGTCTAACAGCCTCCACCTACGCATTATTTGAGGCCAATAACAACAATAATCTTAATGTAAGATTAGAAATTTCAAGATGCGTCATATCAATCAAAATTGCTTGGCAAAGCATATGGTCAAAATTTAAACAAGCCAAAAGTGCTTTCGAATTTGTCCTACATGACTTGAACCCTGAATTTGAAATAAAACTTTCAAAAACTAAACCTACGACCATAAATGCCAATATGTTCATGTTAACAATTGATAACAGTGAAAATATTAAAATCTGGATCAGAATTAATAATTCATTTTTTGAAACAATACCATCAAAAACAAAGCCTTTGAAATGGTCGGAAACAGATCATATTCACACAGAAACAAAACCTACATGGTGGCTATCTGCCATAGGACGATTTAACATGGAAAACCCGGATAATTCAGAAACAGAAGTGGAATTGTTAGATGACTTTTCATCAACAACCATCTACTAAATCAATTCAAATCCATAAGGACACCAATACTGTAAAATAAAATTTTGTTAAATTTAGTCATAAAATACTAAAAAATCTCAAAACACAGAAATAAATATAATTGAAATGGAAAATTACCTTATAAATACTAAACACATAAAATCAAAACAGCCAATCACTTAAGACTAATAAATGGACTAATGAATGGTGTATGTTATGACATTTATTAGTCGTATAACAGCACATATGTACATTAAAGGTAACACAGTGAGTCTTTATCCAACTCCAGGGATAAGATTTGAGTCTTTTATGGTATGAAAGTCATAACATGAACACAGTGAAGTGTTATTGACTTTTGTATATGCCTAAAAGGACTCAACTCTCTAGAACCTCCAAATATTATTATTATTAGAAAGCGTAGCGAGAATTCAGTCGGAATATGACCGGTAAAACAGCCGGGTCATAAAAAAGAACCCAGTCGGTTCTGAATTCCGCTCCGTCTAGAAATAATATATTGAGAGGCTCTACGGGCTCAACTTTTAACTCACCCACACCTTTACAAAAAAATAAGTGATAATAAAAAGCACAAATTAAACCACAGGACTAACTTATAAATTAATTTTTTCTAAATTAATCCCAACCCTTTTTGTGGGCTACAAAACTACCATTAAAGACTCACAACTAGCTTTATCCAACTCCAGGGATAAGATTTGAGTTCTTTATGGTATAATAGACCGACCCTAAAATAGCGTTCCAGTTAGAGAAAGTGTTCCAGTTAGGGGTGTTCCAAGTTAGAGGTTGTTGGACTGTATTCCAAACCTTATTTTTGAATTATTTCGTCACCTGATTTCATTCGGACTTTGGTGTAATGCGAAAAAAATCTTAAAAACGTTTGAAGTTGACCCTGGATTTTTTTTGACGTAATTTGAAGTACTTTTTCAAATTACTGTAATATGCCTTTTTTTCAAAAGTACTTAAATCACCTGGAAGACCCCTTAAAATAATCGTAACGAATTTCTAAGACTTTATTACATTACAGTATGGCCTCCGGTTTTAATAGAGCTTTTCTAGAAGTCAAAACTTCGAAATACTGATTACATAAGAATGCGTAGGCGAAAGAAAGAAGAGAGAGATTGATAAATTATTATTTTCATGCGCGAGATAATCCATATTTAAAAAAAAAATATTTACCTGAGAATGGTGATGAAAACATTCAATTTTTTGGCAGATTACATACCCAATTGGTGAGGGTTTAATATTTCAAAATTTTAAAATGTCAAATTAATCCTTAATTCGGGTATTTATGCACTTGTTTGTGAGAATCGGCGAAAATGAGAGAGTTTTTAATTTTCTTATTCACATTGATGACTTTTTTATAACTTTTTTTAACAAATTGTTTTTTATACAGACTTGTTATAGGACTGTTGGTAATTCTTTGAATAAATATTATTATCAAGCATATAACCAAAAGATTCATTATCAACATTTTTTTCAATGAAATCATATTAAATTGATTATCATTGAAAAAATATATGTTGATAATGAATCTTTGGTTATATGCTTGATTCAAACGCTAAACCACGGATGGTGCAAAGACACTTGCGGGTCCAGAGATTGTCGGCCACTACGGGAGTTAAGTACCGAGGGGCAATGGTGGATTTCGAATACGATAAGACCTTTTTGAAATCGATGGTCTCTGATGTCTTTCCTTTCGTGCTCAATGAGTTCGCCGTAAGCGAAAACCTATTTTGAGAGGAAAAAATTTCTTTAAAAACTCACCACAAGGCGGCAGGAAGCGTTTTAAATTCAAAAAAAGAAACAGAAGCTAGCGCCTACGCCTGATTATAATTTGACAAGGTATTAGTGTTTTCAGAATCCTCGTGAGTTTTTTTAGAAATGGATATCTCGAAATTTTGAAATTTGACCCTGGGGTCTCACAGAACACGTGAGTTCAAATTTCAAGAGTATCAAATTTTGGACGTCGAAAATGTCTAAATTTGACCAAAAATTTCGAGCAAAATCGATAAATCACTGAAAAATCACTAAAAAAAATCTGAGACCATCGATTTCAAAAAGGTCTTATCGTATTCGAAATCCACCAATGTATAAACTAAATCGTTGGGTCTTTTTTACCACAAATTTTCGATTTCTCGATAAAAAGCCATCAAATATCACAAGTAAAATACCGGAAATCTAAAAAATTTCAAAAAGTACTTGGTCAATTTTATTTGAATTTCTAGGTCAAATTAGAATTATATGCCAAATTCGTTTTCGAAAGAAGCATTTATTTCCAGCTTATATTCCATGCAATGTTTTCTAATTATCTAATAGCGTAAAATGTCATTTTTTTGTCAAGTGACATTTCCTTGATTATAAATGGTCTTAGGTAATTATATCATGCAGAATGCATCAAAGTTCAGACATATGTAAATATTCAAGGTCAATGTTAATTTTGATCAAAAAGTATACTCATTAAATGCGTGGCTTGGGTGGCCACGGACCCTCACTTTTTCTCATAACTTCCTGAAAACTTAGGTCTATCCTTTTTCCAACCAAAGTGAATCTTGAAAATGATGATGATCTCTATAGCGCGTGTTCGAATCCCACTATTGTCAAATTTCACGCCGCATTATCGGCTGGGGGTTGATCAGCTGATATTACGCACCAATCAACTTTGGCGCTCTCAATATGAAGCACTCTTGCCTATTTTTATACCGAAGACAATCACTAAGAAAAAACTAGTGGGATTGGAACACGCGCTATAGAGATCATCATCATTTTCAAGATACACTTTGGTTGGAAAAAGCTATGTGTCATTTTTCGTTGGAAATATTTCTTTTTAGATTTTGAAAATGTTAACTCTTTCGCGTATAAACGGTTTTTATCGATTTAAAAAAATGGGATAGATGATTTTTGGCTCATTTTTTCAGAATTAACTCAGTAAATTACCGTCTAAAAATTCAACATATAAAAAAAATTTTGGAAGGGAATTCTTAACCCTCCGAGGCATATACTTTTGAAAGGCTATTTTTTGAGCGCTTATTACGGGAAAAGTAAAAGTGCTTGCAATTTTATTCTTCTCTAGTCCTAGAGATTAAGGATAGACTTAAACTTTAATAGTATGTAATTCACATTTTGACTTTATTAACCCTATAGAAAAGTGACATTTACAAATTGTGCTTCAACCTACGCAAATGTGTTGTGAGGAAATGGGAGAAGTCAGAACAAAAGTTAATTAGGGAAAAGATTTAGAATTAAATTTTCTAAAAAGTGACTTCCTCATAAATAACCTGCAATTGTTGGTCTTTAATCTACAGGTGTATTCCGAAAAAAGAACCTAACCTACGCAATTTATCGAAATTACTTTTAAAAAAATAAAAATTTACTCAGAGCCGTCAGGACAAAAATTAAAAATGCAGCAGTTTCAGAAAATATTTTCCTAAAAAGTGAATCATTCAGAAGCAACCTGCAATTTCTGGTCTTTAATTTACAGGTGTTTTTGAAAATAGCTCTATGCCTCGGAGGGTTAACTGTTTTGAGGTTACCTTAAGTTAATCTATCAGATCATGTTGAGACAAATTTCAATCCACGGAAAATTAAATTCTAAGAATCGCGAATGTAAGGCAGCGAGGCGTTTTTTGAATAAGATCTCTGCAAAAAACTTTTTTGCATACCTGATCCTCTAAAATGTATAAAATAGTCACAATCTGTCGGTTAAGAGCCCTTAATCCATATACACAAGCATATGTAACAAGCTCATTAAAAACGGTTAGTATCTACCGGTTAGTATCTTACGCAATCTGTCGAAATATTGTAAAAGGTGACTAACCCGGATAAACTTTATGGCAAATTATCCATTATTGCAACAGATTGGGTTTACGATAGAGATTTATCTTCAGATAGATACGAGCCATTTCGATTGATCTGGTTTTGATCCTCTACTGTTAAGGCTTTACATAATGTTATGTAAAGTATTTATGATATATCGCAAAAACCGAGTTTAAGGGAGTCCCCCTCGCGAAATTAAAATTCTCTGAAATTTTGACCAATAGTTAATTAGCAAAAAAATGACAATGGACAGTGTCCTCGGCGGTATTCATTTGCGTACTGTACAACGTGAGTCCTACGTAAAATAGATGATATTCATAATAAATGTTCCGAAATATTTTATCGAAAGTGGTTTACTGGTTTTTTATCCCTAGCGCGCCACCTGGTGGTTTTGCTGGACCGCAAGGACATGTCCATTGTCATTTTTTTGCTTAATTAACTATTGGTGAAAATTTCAGAGAATTTAATCTTCGCGGGGGACCCCCTTAATGGTGGATCTCAATTCAATCTGCTCGAAAAAAAAAATGATGCTCCGATTTTCAAGTTTTTAGTATCAAAATGACCGGCACATGGGACTTAGAAGAAAAATCGAAAAAAAATTGAAAATTCGTTACAAGGACAAAGTTATAGGCAAAAAGGTTGTTTGACCGTGCTACAGCAGCGTTTCACGGTTTTTCAAGTAAAAACCCCCGAATATAGTCTTAATGAAAGAAAGTGTCTAATGCGTGTCGGGGGAAAAAAATTTTCGTGATTCAAACATATCAGATGTCTACAGAGCTGTAAAGTAAAAAAAATATTGCGTTTTCAAATGAAACACGAGCGAAAAAAAATGTCCTTAACCCTCCGCAGCTATAAGTAGCCTTTATAATGACGCAAAGCTCTTAAAACCGTAGTGTGAGTATTTTCGAATCCATCAGCTGCCTCCCAACAGCTAGACGATTTGAAATAAGAAATTTCACAACTCAAAAAATGGTATCGATGTTTTAACCTATCTTGTAGAGAATTTTTTTCTGGTCATTTTAAGACGTAGGATTTTTTTTTTATGAAAAATTTTCAAAAAAAAAATCGATTTTAAGGTCATATTTTTCGTGATTTTACAGGTAATGATCCAGTTCTAGCGAAGCCGTATGAAGTGCTAAAAGGCTGATTTTTGGTCAGTAAAAATTAAGCGTTTTTTCGGCTACCAGTTTTTTTAATTGAGGGTCGGCGACCAATATTTGACCTCTAATGACCGCAAAGTTCAAGGTCACTCCAAGTTCATCGTATAGACTTGTAAGTACCCCCAAAAGAATCAAAAAGGGTCGACTTTTTAATGAACGTATTAAGAACTATGGTCAATAATGTACTGAGAGGTTCGCTAGAAGAGCAAAAACTGGTCAACACCACAACGTCAACCCAAGTTCATCGTATAGACTTGTAAGTACCCCTAAAAGAATCGTAAGGGTCGACTTTCTAATGAACGTATTAGCAACTATGGGTCAATAATGTACTGAGAGGTCGCTAGAGAGCAAAACCTAGAGAGCAAAAAAGTTTTTGCTCTCTAGCGACCTTTCAGTACATTATTGACCCATAGTTCCTAATACGTTCATTAGAAGAGTCGACCCTCGGATTCTTTTGGAGGTACTTACAAGTCTATACGATGAACTTGAGGTTGACCTTGGGTGTTGACCAGTTTTTTGCTCTCTAGCGACCTCGCAGTACATTATTGACCCATAGTTTCCTAATACGTTCATTAGAAAGTCGACCCTTCCGATTCTTTGGGGGTACTTACAAGTCTAATACGGATGAAGAAATTGGACCTTGAACTTTGACCGGGCATTAGAGTCAAATATTGGTCGCCGACCCTCAATTAAAAAAACGGTTAGCCGAAAACTGCTTAATTTTCACTGGCCAAAAATCAGCCTTCTAGCAACCTTCATACGGCTTCGCTAGAACTGGATCACATTTACCTGAATAATCACGAAAAATTGACCTTAAATGCGATTTTTTTTGAAAATTTTTCATAAAAAAAAAAAATCCTACGCTCTTAAAACTGAACCAGAAAAAAATTCTCTACAAGATAGGTTAAAAACATCGATACCCATTTTTGAGTTTTGAAATTTCTTATTTCAAATCGTCCTACAGGGCCCCTGCAGGGCACAATTGTCCTTATATCGTGATTAAGAGATCATAATGTGTCATAAGGACTCAAAATTTTGCCAAAAAATATTTATTCAGATTTTGAATACGTTTTCACACGAAAAAATGGTTATTTTTGTCATGTTTTGACTTTCAAACTGCTAATCTTACTGTTTTTCGTCAATTGTCTCTGAAAATGGTAGATAAAAGTTTTTGGCTACTTCTAATGAATTCATAATTTCGTTATTTGGACTGAAAAACTAACAAAGCAGCTCATATTGATCGCAAGCGTCAGACGAAGTGCGGAAAAAAAGGTCAAAAGTTTATTTCGTCATATCAGATGTCTACAAGACTGAAAAACCAAGGAAAAAACGGAAAAATCATGTAAAAACTTACAACACGAGCGGACTTTTTTTGTCTTGCCAGATGAGAGACTTAATTAGTAAGCTTAAATTTATAAGTAAAACGCGTTAGACATTGTCAAAACGTTAAATATTTTTAGGTTGTAGCAAATGCACAGAAACCCCGAAAGTTAGGCCTCCCGAGCAAAAAATCAGCTACCCGATAAAAAGTCCTATGAGTCTGAAAACTTCGGACATAGTATTGTTTTTGACCGCGAAAATTTTGCAGGAAATATTTTTTGGTGCAACCACTTGGTGGCGCTGTTTTGGGCGGTCAAAGTTTTCTTTAAAAAAAAAAGCTAAATGTACATCTTTTTTCAATGCTAACATTATGCCTTGTATCCCAGTAATTATCTTTACACATTTCTGTCAGTAATTATTTTTGAAAACAGTTTCAAACGCCAAAAAAGGCTTCACTTGATAAAAAAGATATAACAAAAAATACATATTCGAAATCAGCAAAAAATGATTCAAAAAATTAGGCAACATGGTCGATCCTGATTGGTTCAAATTTCGACCAATAAGAATCTCAATGTCGTCTCATATTTATCTCAAAAGTAGCAAAAAAATCATTGTGAATGAAAATGATATTTCGCGGCCGGACATATATTGAGGCGCCTGTAACGCCGTTTTTAGACTCAATCTGTTTGATCAGATTGTGATCTTTAGACGTTTTTTTTTAGGATATATTTTTCTAGTAATTTTGAAACTCCTGAAATTTGCACTTCCTTCCAGGGACGGTGCTTTGCGTGTTTCATAAAGGAGACGCTTTTACGCAAACCTCAAACTTAGCTGTAAGCAAACACATTTTTTTCTCCCAATGTTCTATCAATAAGCTTTATCTTTCTTACCAAATCTGCTGTAATAATAAAAACGGACATATAAAGGGATAGGCTTAGCCTATTAGGCTATCCGGGTCCCGAGATAGCCATATAATCTCAACCAGGGAGTTAATAAGGGGCCGTATATATTTTATGATTATATTTTTATCAGATCTGGTGTAACAATCGAAAATATTGCTATTACTAATGTGACGTTCCGAGCTAGGGACGGTGATTTAGATGGTCAAAATCCGCTTTATTAGACTTTTCAAATAAAGCTAAAAAATGTACATGTAAATACATTTATGCATATTTTTTAGATATCCCTTTATTTTTGTTAAGATCCCGGCCCTGTGTGGTAACTAACTGGCCAAACATGCTCACTCACATATAATTTTGCACTTCGTTACCACACAGGGCCGGGATCTTAACAAAAGTGTGATAAAACATTTAATAATTTTTTTTTGTAAATATGCCCAGTTTTCAAAATTAGTTTTCGACTTGGTGTATTTTTCCCTTTAAAAACTCATTATGCTTACGAGGGTGGTCGTCGCATTTTAAGGGGTTTTCGATAGCCAATTGTCGCACAAGTACAAATCGTTGGACCAACTTTTACCT
>SCLH01001820.1:43105-61374 GCA_004367855.1 Oikopleura vanhoeffeni | reverse complement strand
AGGTAAAAGTTGGTCCAACGATTTGTACTTGTGCGACAATTGGCTATCGAAAACCCCTTAAAATGCGACGACCACATATTTTTCATAAAATCGTTGATAATCCTCATTTATTTAAAATTTGTTTATTAATAAGTTACACAGAAATTTATTTTATTTAGCAATTTTTTCATGAAAAGTTTTATCAGAAATTAAAGACATTTTATTTAGAATAATTTCTGCTTTTCCCGCTTCAGACATCAGATATTCCCGATTTTCGGGTTCTATTGAAACTGTGAAATATGCACCAATTACACTTTGTGCTGCACGGACTTTGATAACCATGAATATAATATCCATTTCAAGTTTTGAAAGTTTTTGAACTTCTTCGTAGCCACTTAGAACCCATTTTGCCGCATCATAAAAATTTGCTGAAATAAAATTATTCTTAAATAAATTCGACTCGACTCTCGTGTTCGTTTCCGAAAATAAGATGTTTCGAATCACCTTCAGTTCTAGGAAAATAGCTCAATAGAAAAAAACAAATTCTCAATAAACGCTACATTATTATGGTTTTTGAAAATATAATTATCTTATAAACATTGACCATTTTGTCTTTATGGACAATCGCGTCTTTCAAAAATGTATAAATAATGGTCGTTTTGTTTTCATAGACAGACATGACATTAATGATTAATTTGATCAAACAAAATTAATTATTATTATTATTTATTTAGATTAGAAATATTTAAACTGTTTTGACTAACCATTTTCTCCATCTTGGACCAAAACAGCTACCATCATGTAAATGATACAAATTCCAAGATCGAAAATGAATCTACTGTGACAAACGTCACCGAAATCAATAATTCCCTTCAAAACCACTAAGAGTAGAAAAACTTTTAAATGTTATTCCAATTTGTTTGTGAAGTACAAATTGAGTTTTCTTAGTGAGGTCCTATAATTGGAAGCGCGATAATATTTAAATGAATTTCATTGGATTACGATAACATTCTCACTGACAACTCATTCTGTATATTTTCGACTTTTTATTGAAAACTACCTGATTCACAAACTTGCTGTCCTATAATATTCAACGAATTTAAGTCGCAATGAATAACTCCACTTTCTAATTCAGGATTTCCAGCCAAAAAAGCTTTGAATTCTGAAATTTTTAATTTAAATTGAGGGTCAAACTTCAAATAAAATATTTTAAACCATTGTAATACCCCTTTATCAATGCAGTGACATAATTTCTAGTAATATCACGATCTATTTAAATTGAGGGTCAAAATTCAAAACAAAATATTTGACACCATTTGTAATCACCTTTTATTACTGCAATGACATTATTTCTAGTGATATAACTAAATATTTAAAGTAAAAATTTGACACTATTTGTAATTCCATTTATCCCTGCGATGACAGTATTTTTAGTTATATCACTACCTTTTTTGATTGAGGGTCAAATTTCAAAAATAATATTTGACACCATTTGTAATTACCCTTTATCACTGCAATGACATTATTTCTAGTAATATCACTATCTATCGTCGAGATTTTATCCGCCCATTCCTTATTGATAACTGATTCTAGCGTCCAATCATGCCTCAGTGCATTTAATGTCGGAAATTCTGCAGAATGTTTTTTCATAACGCCATGAGTTTTAGCACAAGCATTTCCAATCTGGTGGTAAAATGACTTATTGGCAGGCAGATTTTGACAAATTTCACCTGAAAAAGTTATTATAATACAGCGGGGTGCGGCGTATAGTTATACGTGTATAGTTGGATTCCACGCAAAAACCTACGAGCTCTCCGAAAAAACTTCACGCATTTGGAAAAATTAAATTTTATTTCGTTCCTGGGCGTGCGCGTATAGTTACAAGCAAAAGATTAGCGCTTTTTTAAACGTTCCTGGGCAAAAGATAGCGTTTTCAACCAGATTTTCAGACCAAGATTCTCTGGTCGCGCGACAATGAAAAATACACTTTTTAAAAACATGTTGAGATTTGACCAATGATGAAGTGTCGGTATTTCAAGGAGTTGAAAAACATGTTTTCAAGTCTCGCAGACAATGTCGGCTAGCTTGAAAGGCACATAGTTATTCAGATAAAAATTTAGTTTTTCATGTTTTCTGAGACATTTAACGATTTTCGAAAATCTTTTTCGAATTCATTTTTTTCAATCAAATTAAATTATTACATCCAGAGAGATTTGTAACGAGAATTACTTTAAAATCACCAAAAATTCTCACTCTGACCATATTTTAACGCAATTTCAAACTCTAGATATTGTCAAATTGACCAATCAGAGCACATTTTCCCAAAGTACGCGTTATAGTTAGAAGTACGCGTATAGTAGAAAGTACGCGTTATATAGTTAGAATTACGCGTTATTACAGCCGGGTGCTGCGTATAGTTAGAAGTTTGTCGCCAAAAACCTAACTTACGCGTTAATTCTAACTATACGCGTACTTCTAACTATACGCGTACTTTTGAGAAAATTGTGCTCTGATTGTCAATTTTAGACAATATCTAGAGTTTAAAATATGGTCGAGTAAGAATTTTTGTTACATTCTTCTAGGATGTATAAATTAATTTTATGAAAGAATGAACAAAGTTAATTTTAATAACATGAATTCGAAAAGATTTATCGAAAATCGTTAAAATGTGCAAGGAAACAATGAAATTATGAAAAAAAAATATGCTCACAGTAATCACTCTCACGAAAACCGGTAAACTAAATATTTTTATCTGATAACTATTAGCCCATTTTCAAGCTAGCCGACACTGTATGCAAACTTGAAAACATTTTTTAAAACTCCTTGAAATACCGACACTTCATGGTCAATCTGACATGTTTTTAAAATAGTTGTATTTTTCATTGTCGCGCCGACTGGAGAATCTTCGTCTGAAAATCTGGTTAAAACGCCTATCTTTTGCTAGGAACGTTTGAAAAAAGCCCTATCTTTTGCCTATTTAACTATACGCCGCCCACGCCAGGAACGAATAAATTTATTTTTCAAATGCGTAGGTTCTTGCGGAGGCTTACGTAGGTTTTTGCGTGGAATCTAACTATACGCCGCACCCCGCTGTAGTTAGGGTTTTTTGGCGACAAACTTTCTAACTATACGCCGCACCCCGCTGTAATACGAAATTCAATCACTATTTTTATTATAAATAAACGAATTAAAAATGCTTATTTTTTACATATTTTAGAATCTAAAATTTAGATAGACAATATAAAAAAAACATAAAAAAACTTTCGGAATTTTATCCAAAATAACTCCAAGGTCAAAAATTGATTTTCGTTTTTTTAGCGATTTTATTTTGACTCCGATATTTATTTTGTATTATGTAACCATGCTTGGGGAAATTTCCGTAATATTCAGCAGCTAACTTTAAGATAAAAGAAAAATTCATTTTAATGTAAACCTTGATTTACTACAATTATAACTGACATTATTTAAAAAATACCTTCCAAAAATGATAAGATTCTAATATAACAAAGAGCTTCTTTTCCACTTGCAACTTTCAGTAATTTTTTAGCTTGTAAATTTCCATCTTTATCATAAATCACTTTTGGGACTGGAATTCCATTTTCTGACCATAAATATTGTAATTTACAGTGTTCTTCACATCTCCCTTGATCTGCTGAAATATCCGAGTTGAAAATTTTCATCAAAAATTTTCCATTTTGAGTTTTCATCAGAAAATTTTTATCGTCATAACTTGGGAGCGAAGAAATTGAATCTACGACCATGCCATAAGATTCGTGAAATATAGCTGATGCTTCGTCTTCACTAAGTACAGGTTTCGTCGCCATTTTTATTTAAAATTGTATCTGAAAAAAGTACCAAAAATAAATATTTACCTTCTACCAATCTAGAAAATGCTAAATAATTGTCGGTGGTGATGGCCTAACTTATGCGACATAACTTATGTCACATAAGTTATGCTGCTAAAGAACGTCACGGAGAAAAGATATTTTAGGCAATTTCAAGCTTTTTTATACTCAGTCTTTTTTTTATGGAAGCGAGATTTTCTTCCAAATAATTTTATAGAAAAATTTCAATGCCCTCCCATTTTCAATTAGAACAGACTCACCCGTATATTCGCGAAAATTAAAAAATTATACCGGTGTATCGTCGTCAGCAGGAAATGTATTTCCAGGCGTCTATTAATACTATCCAAAAAGAGGAAATGTTTTATCGCTAACGTTAAAACTCGCCAAAAACGGCGTTTTTACTATCCTTAATTTTGATTGTATGTAATTTTACGAAAAAAAATTCAAACGCACAGATTTCTCTTAATTAAAATATTAACAATTTCTCCTAATTTTAATGTGGAATATAAGTCAGAAACAGTTGTAGTTTATCTAAAAAACATCAGACCAGCCAACACATGATATCATCAAAAATAATGATTTACAATGTAAATTTTACATACTGAGTTTTCTCGAAACCAGTAGAAAAATTTTCAGTAAATAATAAAATCATGCATAATTCAGATTAGGATCTTCTCAAGTGATAACTTATATCACTGATTTTCACAAAAAATAGTCTTACTCTAGTTTCAAGAAATATGATAAGTCAAAAAAGTTGCTTCAATTATAAAAAATATAAAATGCTTAATAAATTCTTTTTCAACTTTTCATATTTCTCAACAAATTGGAGTTCGACTATTTTTTTCAAGCGGCTTTATTCGTTTTTATTCCGTGCCAATTTTTTTTCAAAAATATTATTTTTTTATAGGGGTACACACGCCCATCAAACATAACTTTCACTCCAGGTTAAAATCTCTTTTGCATGCATTGTTTGCCGTGTCAATGATGGATATTTTATAATTGCAAAACATTTTCAACCAATTAGAACTCATAAATTGAACTTATTCTAACTCGATTTACGAATCAAATATTTAAATTTTAGTTTCTTTATTATAAAAAAAAGGAACTCAAGTGGCAGTATTCAAATAAACATAAATCGTAAAAATACTAATTTTTGACTTGATTTTCTAGAATGGTTAGCACTGTTTCAGTATAAACTTCCCCTTCTTTTTCGATTTTCGAAATTAACTTTTTTACTCGATTTCTTTTTGTTAAATTGTAACATTTGTCTAAGTCTCCCAGACGTGGGTCGTTTCGCAATTTCTTTAGTTTAAGAATCAACTCGGAAAAATCGGGGAGTGGGTTTTCGGCATTGGGTTCAGACTTATTCATTCTAGAACTACAAATTTATTAATTAAGAATTCTAGAATATCTCGAAATAAAGTAAAAATATAGTAATTTGACCCTCCAAATAATATGGATATTTTTCCAAGATATTGATTTTCAGCTGATCAAAATTTTAAAATTATGTGATCGACTATGATCCCTTGGTCCAAAAAAAACTCTTTTCCTGTTCTTTTCAAAACAAAAACAATTTGTTGGACTGAAAATTTTACTGTTGGACTAAAAATTGGTTTTCGTAACATGAGCATTGTTGATAAACCAACCTCCATTTTGTCAAGTTGCAGGTAAAATAGCTCAGAAAAAAAAGTTTAAAATACTAATACTAGCTAAACTATTATGGTATTTGAAAATAAAATTAATTTTCGAAAAATTAGCCGTTTTTCCTTATAGCGTGTCAACCATTCGATTTTGGGTGAGCACGCTACTTATAGACGATCACGTTTTTTTGAAAAACTAAATTGAAGGTCATTGTTCTAATAATTTCCTAATGTTTACGCCCTAAATAAAACTCAATAATTTTGTTGCCTTTTTTAAGTATTGAAAGCTTCTATTTCAAAAAAGTTTGTGACTTGGAATTATATACAGAATTAAAATATTGCTAATTTCACTTATTTTTCTTCATCATCTTATATTGGCCCTTTCCCTTGTCACGAATTCATAGGCTTTTTGTCCCAAATATTTTCCATAATCATTAATATATTGCTCGTAAATATCTGGCTGAACTCGAACTTTTATAATTTCTGGAAAGATTTTTTTCTTGATCGTTTCTTCAATAGTGGTAGCTCCATCATGATCTGTTTGTTGAAAAGTCTGATCCTCCTTGATCAGAATCTGACGATCAGCACGAATAAGTTCGAGCCGATCTGAAACGGGGCGAAGTCGGGGGAGAATGATTCGGTTTATAACGTCGGCTCCAAGCTCGGACAAACCAACTATTGCTCCAAAAACTGAATAAGTTTTTTTATTTATAATGTCTGGTACAGTAGTATATACAATCTATGTATCTATTACGAGGACTCCTAGAGATTATTAGCCATTATGGCCTTATAAAAAGACTTTTTTACAAGGATATTCCCTTTTTTCGCCGTTTTTCCATACCCTAGGCTGGACCTGAGGTCTATTTTTTTGATACCTCACATTTCTAGGTGATATACATGTAGTTCGGAACTGGAACATACGATTTTTTTTTAATTTTGGGTTATAAATTAAGACTCATAATATAACTTTTAACAAAATGCAGAGCCGTTTTTTCTACTTCCGGTATTAACCGAAAATTATCGTTTTTTTAAACATCGAAAAATGAGCGGTACTCTTTAAGTAAAGTTTAAATTTTACACAGATTGTATTCCTCGGCTTCTCAAGAACAAAAAATGCTTCTCATTTTCCAAAAAATAATAAAAATTATAATATGTCCTACATTTTTATGGTCTTTGAAATTGGCGTTATCGGCGAAAAATTTTATAATTTACGTAGGAGTTTGTAATTTTTAAGATTTTTGAATCGATATTTTATCTTTATGGAGCACACTTAAATTACCTTGAGGAAAGGCTGCATCTGCTTGGGAACTCAGTGGCCTTGATAAGGACGAGACGATTCTAGATTGTAACATAGTTGTCGAAGTGGTAAAATTTCTCGATATTTGAGATAGAACTCGTGCAGCATAGGTTCGTAAAGCCCAGTGATTTTCGCCTTTTCTTTGACAAAGTTGCTTTGAAACAACACAGGATATAACAACAGGAATAAGTTCGTGGAGATACATATCTTTGAAATGTTGCAAATTAGCCCGCTAAATTTAGAGTAGAACTTTTTAAATTAATTTTAGAATTTCTTAAACCGAATTTTTTTGTAACGTGGAATAAACACATTTGCTATAATCCGCATTATTTATTATCCTACATCGGTTATTAATCTTGGTGAGATAGTGCGGAATTGGTACATACGATCCTGTAATATGCATTGTAATATGACCTCATATATGTTATTTTTGTAATTTGACCCTTTACAAAATTTGAACCCCAAAAATAAAGGTCGGAAAATTTTAAGACGAAACGTTAAAAAAACAGACTCATATCACCAATAGTTACCGATAAAACGACAATTTAAGATTTGACCGGTAATAACTGGAACTATAGTATTCAGTTCGAAAAACAAAGAACGTAATCCAAAGTATCAAACCTGTGCCTCTCATCTGTCATTGGAATTTTAAAATCGGTTTAGCCATCTTCGGTAAAAACTCGTGCAACTGATTTACTGGAAATCATTGCGTTACAAAAAGCCGCCATTTAATAAAAAGTCGGACTATTATTTGACCAGTAAAAATACTGGTTTAAATTTTAAAATTGGATTTTTATAGGTGTTAGTTGATTTATTTTCAATAAGACTTTTGTACAATAGAAATTCTAATCATATTATTATAACCCAAAAATTATAAAGACCGTTTTTAGATCTTTTTAGTTCAAAAAGAGGTGTTAAGTAACATGATAAACCTCCATTTTGTCTAGTTCCAGGTAAAATAGCTCAAGAAAACTTGAAAATATTAGAACCAGCTACATTATTATGGTGTTTGAAAAAAAATAATCTGTGAAATTGGCCGTTTTATCATTATTGACGATTGCACCATTTATAAATTTCAAAATTACGTGGGAATGAAAAAATATTTGGAATAAATCCACAGAAACTTTTATCTTTTTGGGTCTAATAAAGCCTCGACCATTCTTGTTTATCTTAAGATAAATCACTAGCGCTAAATTATTATCGTTGCGATGAAAGCATTTTTTTCTCTTCATAATGTTTTTCTAAAAAAAAAATTTATACAGATATTGTCCGAAATATAGCTGTTTTATACATTGGAAAAACATGAAGACTTGTTCTCGACTCTTCACCTAATATTATCTAAATAACATACAATTTTGATGAAAGGGCTCATTTTACATTCTTAACCAATCTTAAAATTCTGCGTTGAACCACGAAGTAAAAAGTTTAAAAAAATCCACATTGATTTTTATTTTTTTAACATTTTCCTAGAGATAAAGTTGGATTGTCCAATAAAGCCTTGACCATCCTCATAAGATAAATCACTAGCGCCAGATTATTTTCGTTGATATTACATTTGATCCCTTCAGAAATAAAATTGGTGAATCGTGGTAGCATAGCATGTATTCCAGTATCAGTCGATAACGAATTCAAAGATTCTTTTCTTATATCTTCATTTCTACCAACGGCTGCCTGTGTTATTTCTGAAAAATACCTGTATAACAATTTAATTTGAATAATTTAAATTTTGAACCCTTTGAGGCAAAGAGCCTTTTGAAAGGCTCAAGCCACTTTAAATCATCCAAAAATGGTGGAAAAAATGTTCGCAGACACTTTTTTTACAAATGCATTATGAAAATCGATAATTTGAATGAGAAAATATTTTAATTTTTTGTCGGTTATAGGTTGAAAGTTCATGGCGAGTTGACTGAAAGGCAATTTTTCGCCTAAGTCTCACTTCTGATAAAATAATTGACCACTTAAAAATGGAATAAAAAGTTGAAATGATCCAGTTTTTAGGAAAGTCTTTTGAGCCCATTTTGTAAAAAACATTTTCATTCTAGGAACATCTGAGGCAAAAATAATCTTTTATAAGTGAAATTTCAACAGCTGAGATTTGCCATATTATCTAAATCTGTTAAGAATTCTAATGTTTTCGGAAACCATTTATCAATACTAAATTTATTTTGACACAAAAATAATTAAGACTTCTTTTTTGCTCTTCGGTCAAAATTTTCGAAAAAAACTGTTTTATAAAAAAATTTTGTGAAAACAATTGATTTTTAAATTTTTGGTTAATTTGTCACTGTGTTTTAGTGAAAATTTTTTTCCGAAAAAAAGGTGTTTTATAAACTGAAATAATATGAAGACCTATCTGTCCTTTCTCGTCCTAATATATACTATATAGTATATATTGTCCTTATAGAAGAACACGACAAAATAAAGCGCGTAGTTTTTGGCCATATTTTTTATATAGACACACACCACAGTATTTAATCAAAAAATTAAAATTATCAAAATATAAAAAGCTAAAAAATTTTAAAATATTAAACATTTTTTTACAAATATGAAGAAATAATAAATCATTAAAATATCCATAACTTCGTACCTTGATAATATTTCATTTGCTCGACTGATAATTCGTGTCTTAAAAGTGGTTTCTGTTCGATAATTCCAGAACTTTTGGTTTTCTCTGTATTTTTCTTATCCAATTTGTTTTTATCTTTATTTTTATCATCTTTCAAATCTTCTGGTAATTTTTTGAAAGGTAGCTCAGTTGGTGGTTTTTTCACGGGTGCCGGATTTTCGGGAATATTCGGCTGAACTCCATCGATAACAAGCCAGTGAGCTCGTACCTGAAATTGAAAAAAAATAATTATCGTGTTTTGAAATGGAACATTTACTATTTTTTGGGTATTTATGTTATTCTGAATTATTGTCAAATAAGACGATGTATTATGGTTATGCAAATCACTTCATTCCAAGTGACCTCCGTTCTTATGCTCATTTTTTTCGTTCAAAATAAGAATGCAGCTTTTTGTTCTCAATTTATAGGGTAGATAGTTTTGCGGGTTCCGTTATTAAGTTTTTCGGATTTTTGTATTTTTATTAAAAAATTTCTTGTTTTTTGTATTTTTCCGATCATCAGTTAAGAGTTTTTCGGGCAACTTCCATTTTTCTAAACCAAAAACTATCTATTCCAATTTACAAATTAGGACATGTTGTTAATCCTCACAAGGCACTTTTTTTGGTTCGGACGTGGTTCGCGTTTTGCACCCCGCAAAAAAATGAAAGGGAAATATGCTCAGTGAGCATTCAAATCAAATTTTTACTTCTTTTCACAAGATTTACCTTTATTCCAGCAGGCACTTTTGCAGGTGTTGCTTCAACAAATTTTTGAAGGTCAATTTCCCTGTCCTCGTTAAAATGCAACTCTCTACCTCCACCTGATGCATATCTCCATGGAATGTATTCAGTAGAAGTAAAGCCATAAAGAGGTTCTAGTTTCCGGGCTCTGAGAGCAGAATCAAAATCTTTGGTTGATAGTCGATTTCGATATGCATGGCGCATAAATTTTGAAGAATCTTATTTTAGCATTTTAAATTCCAATTAAATGATTCACGTTTGTACTTATAGACCAATATACGGTCTAAAAAATCGAAAAAATGGCGAGAGCTAAAAAATGGCTGCCAAATGTTGACACGACTAACGCACGCGTCTCAAAAAAGTTTTGTACTAACCAGTCAACTGAGTAAATTTTTCTTAAAACAAAAAGTAAATTTTCAAGAAAATTTTCCTAATATTAATCAAACTTATAATTTATGGTTTTTGAAAACAAAAAGTATTCTTCCAAAACTTGGCCATTTTGTCCTTATACGATCGCGTTTATCAGAAATTTAAAAATCATGTGGGTTTCGTTCAAATTTCGGCCGTTTTTGTCTTATTGAAAACACGACAGTAGCTATTTCAACGTATTCCGAACTTTTTAGCTTGAGTATTCGCTAGTAATACGGTATTACCGAACGCTAGAAAGAAGCAGTGCAATATGTGCTGAAAACTACTAATCGATGATATTATGCAGAAAAATATGCAAATCTACTCGGATTTTTAAAGAAATACTTAACTCGCATAGTTATTTTACACAAAAATTAGTTTATGTCAAGCAAAACAGATAGATTTCAGTATAGAAAAACTTCTCGATTTTTTTATTTATTATGGTTTGCAATTTAATTTTCGAAAAAGTTACCAGCTCATTTTTTTTTTTTCAAAATTGAAAATGAAATAGTTTTCTTAAAAAAGAACATTTCCCTGCATATTAAAAAAAAATGGTTTATTCGACCCTTTTGTTAGTGATGTTGCAAAGATAAATTTCGTACAACTTTAAAATGCCTTAATTTGATGATTTTTTGAAATGATGGACAAAAATCTCCAAAATTAACTCTGCGGAACTTTCGTGTTTTGTATTTTTGAGGGTTAAATTTGCATATGCATAATAATATATTAATTTCACGGTGATTAACTTTTTTAGAATTTCTAAAAAAAATAAATTTATCTTAGATTTTTGCAAAATAAAATTTTCAATGATTTCCTTGGATGATTTCTTTTAGAGTGAATGTTAATTCATCTGCTAGAAATTTAGCTGCTTCTTCTGGAACACCAGTTATCCCTATAGATTCACCGTATAATTTTACAGTTTGAACAGCAAGTTGGTTTTCTTCAGTTTCCATTTTATTTTAATTTTCTTAATAATAAATAATGAAAGTTGAAATCGAATTTCATTCGAATATACGCTAGTGATTGGTTGGAATTTAAAGCCAATCAAAAGTTCGTATTATAAGCAGCCAAGGTTTTTATTTTTGAGGATTCATTAATTAATTCGGGTATTACAGGGCGGGGGGCCAATATCGCCGAATTTGCCGAAAAAAGCTACGCAATTAAACGATTTTTAGCTTAAATAATTCCGGTGCCAATTTTTCGGAGCTTTACATATATGTATATATCTCAAATTACTTTTTTAGGGTCATGAATGAAGTCATTTTCAGGATTTACTTTCCCAAATCTAGTCTTTTCAACTTTTATTTGATTGGCTTTGGTGGAGTATTTAATTATAAGCATTGATTTAGACGATTTGAAATAAGGAATTTCAAAAATAAAAAATTCGTGTTATTACATGCTGTTTATGCATATTCTTGTAGAGAATTTTTTCTCTGTCATTAAGACGTAGGATTTTTTTTGTTCTTCAAAAATTTTCAAAAAATCGATTTTTCGGTCAATTTTTCGTGATTTTACAGGTAGTCTGGAATCCATTCTAGCGAAGCCTATGAAGATGCTAGAAGGCTGATTTTTTGGCCAGTGAAAATAGCGTTTTTCGGTTAGTTCATTTTTTTTGATTGAGGGTCGGCGACCAATATTTGACCTCTAATGACGTCAAAGTTCAAGGTCAATCTCAAGTTCATCGTATAGACTGAAAGACCCCAAAAGGATCGGAAGGTCGACTTTCGATAGACGTTTAGCAACTATGGGTATAATGTACTGAAAGTCAACACCCGTTTTTGCCTCTCTAGCGGCTTTTCAGACATTATGACCCATAATTGCTAATGCTCATCAGAAGTCGACCCTTCCGATTTTTTGAGGGTACTTGCAAGTCTTAAACGATGAACTTGAGGTTGACCTTGGGTGTGTTGACAGTTTTGCTCTCTAGCCCTACTTATTTACAAGGAGAAGATTATCACCCTACAATGTATGGTCCATACAAGATTTTTTACCGAAAATCATTAGAATTATAAAAAAAAATCAGGCTGTACCCAAATTTAAAAAACATTTAATATCTTAAGAAATATGTAGAGACTAGAATTCAGTATCGAAGTACCACAGGTATCGCTAAAAATCAAAACAAATTTTGTTTATATTGTTTATTATTAAAAAATGCTTAATTGTTATGTTGAAACATACCAAATGCTTTCTCAAGGCATATTTCAAATATGATATTTGTGAATTTTGCAAGCCATAGTTGGTAGAAAATAAATGGTGGTTACCAAGGAACTATTTTAGGTCCTTATAAAGATGTCCCAGCATTAAATTTTATGAAACAAATTTATTTTTTATTCTATTTATCTTCGTTTTTCCTGCTAATTAATAAAATTGTCTCTTTTTGGGCCACAATTTTGCCCAATCTGCTTCATATCTATTAGGTCCTTATTTCCTTTTGACTAAACAGAATATTATAATTATTGCTCGACCTTTCAAATAGTGTTTATGGTATGTTTCAGTTCATTGAATGAACTTCATTTTTCGGCACGATTGTTCTTGACCTTATACAGTATAAGTTATACTTTATATTATTTTCCTAACCAAAGTAACTCTAGTAATATGGTCCATATATCATGGTGTCCAAGCCGTTTATATTTTGGCTTTTGGAAACGACTCAGCCGTTCTATGGGCTGAAAATGACCAGACATATTAAGAAAAAAATAGTCCTAATAGATTTGTTAAAAAACTTTCCAGATTATAATGATATCGTAATGAATATTATTATGATCAGGGTTGTAAAAGGGATGGCTTTTGCGTGGGTTTTCCATCCCCTTTTTGCGAAGGTTTAAGCAAAAGATAGGCAAAAATGGGGATGGGGAATCCTCATTGGGGATAGACCAGGCTTCCAAAAAAGCCATCCCTTTGGCTATTTTCCATCCCTATCCCCTAATTTTCCCTATCTTTTGCTATGAAAAGGGATAGAAAAGGGGATAAAAGCCATCCCTTTTTGAAGCCTGGGATAGACAATCTGGTCGGGGATGATCCCTTTTACAACCCTGATTATGATATCAATTTTTTGCCACTTTTTCCGCCAACATTTTCATAAAATTGGGCTTTTGAAAACGACTCATTCGATTGAGTTCTTAGATAGCTCAAACTGAGCACAAATATTTTAATAAAAATAAATTTGAAAAAATGGTCCGAATCGTACCATTGTTAAACAATGATTGTTTCCAATTTTCTAACAAAAACTTATAATTAAACAATTTCAGTAATCTTAGAAAAAAATCAAAAAATGTTCCGTTTCGGACCATTTTTTGTATTTTATTAATCACTAGATATTTGGGCTCAGTTTGAGTTATCTAAGAACTTTATCGGATAAGTCGTTTTCAAAACCCGAATTATATACAAATTTTGGCTAAAAAAATGGCAAAAAATTCGATATATTATGATTCTCAATGTACAGTATGTGTTTTTTTACTTGGGAAATGAAAATTGTCATTTAGGTAATTACGGCCAATAAAAAATGGTAACTAGGTGAATTGAATTTTCAAACCCTTGAAATCGGCTNGGCTTTCAAAATAAAATCCACCTAGATACCATTTTTAATTGGCCGGAATAACCTAAATGACAATTTTCATTTCGCAAGTAAAAAAACACATACTGTATGTTTGCTCATTTTGAGCTATTTAAATATTCAATCGGATAAATTATTTAAAGTTTTTAGCTCGTTTGCGGAAAGCCTGACTGCTAACTTAGCAGCGCTAAGAAACACACAAAAATACCGGATCATAATTTATTTTATTCAAAAGATTGCAAAACTCTATTTTTTCTTTCAAATAATAGATAAGTTATCACAAAATAAATTTTCACCGTCATTCTAGCCGTCAAGTTGTCGAATTTTCTTTGAAATTTTTTTTCTTAATTTTTCCATCTGTTCCGAAACTCTATCCGCCGCCCATTGCCCATTATGGCGACAATTTGCAAATCGGTACATTATATATTCTTTGAGTAGTATTTCTAGTTGGTCAAAAGTGATCTCATCATCTGTAAATGCTCGAAGTTTTCTAGTGCCCCAGTTTTTCTCGTTCATGCACGTTCGACGGCCAGGGTTTTTGTTGCGTCGGTTTTTAGAGGATATTATTTGAGCAACAAGTTCTTTCATATATTTTTGCCTTAATTGTTTTTCAAAAATTATTTTTATGCCTATTTTAAGGAGGGGGTGATATTCGTCAATTCCGGTTATCCCTTTCTCGAATTTGTTCTTTTGTATAACTGAAATGATTCATATTTTTTATTAAAGGTAGAGTCGGTTTGTATCCCAAAAAGATGAGCTTATAGCTAGGGTTCGGACCAAAGAAAATTTAGCATTTAAAAAAATACTTTGTTAAATTTCATTTTCTAGAGATTCTGTTGATTCGACTTTGTGTTTTCTGCAGAACTTATTACATTTGAAATGTCTTTTAATACACGAACTAGTCAAGTAAATAACTGTCATTATGATTTAGATTAAAATAGATTTAATCTATGGGGGGTGGCCAGATATTTGAATGGTTTTATTTCAATCAAACATTCTTTTCCATAATTTTGTCAGCAAAGGTTTTGCGAAATTTCGGTTTCACTTTTTTTCTCTCGTTTCTCCTGTGTTGAACCCTACGTATATCGCTGAGTAAAAACATGAGCTAGCTTGAATAAAGTGAGCATAGATATATTATAAATTTAACTTATCTGGAAATGAATATAAGGATCATTAAAAGCCGCTCGATAACTTTATTTAGCAGTATTATTATAATAATGATTCAGAATATTCATATTTTTTTGTAATGTGATGTTGTTGACTATTTTTTCACAATATTTCTTAGTTGCTGCTCGCACAAGGTGGTGCTTTTCTTTTGTTCGGAGGGACTTTGCTTGGCAAGAATCTGGAGTATGTGATTTATTTCAATTTTTTTCTTTGTACTCGCTACAAATCTTTTTTTTTCACTGACGTACTAAGCCCTTGAAATTGTGCTTATTTTTTCATCGTACATTACTGATTAGGTTGAAAGGTGGAGATGGTTGATAAAATGGAGTTGATTTTCATTTTTTGGTTTCGGTTTCCTCTGTTATTTCGAAGATCTTATAAAGTTAATGTTCATTATGATTCGTTTGAATTTCCAAAATCACTTTGAACGTGGAGGCCAATTATTTTCAGATTTTTTTTTGAAAAAGATATTCGGCGATATGTGTGGATTTTGATTGTATTAGTTGGCAAGTTTTTGCGTATTTTGGGCACTGATCACGAGAAAAAGTGCGATATGAAAGAGATCGATATGTGTAGTAAAATTACGTTACTGTCCACTCAAATGTAATTTAAAAGTCGATTTTGGAAATTTTGGTCTTGACATATGCCGTTGTTATGACGCACTTTGAAGAGAAATTTAGTCACAATCGGCAACCTTACCTCGTGTGGATTTGTTGTTTAGGCGATATGCGCACTGTCAAAAATAAGGACTTAAAATTTCGTAAAATCTTCGCAGGATTTTTCGGCGCGATATGGTCCGCCTGTCAAAATGCGGTAACAGTTCAGGTCTGGGACAAATAGAATTTTGCTAGGAATACAGAAAACAGTGTTTTCAAGTTGTATTTGTGTCAATAAATTTCTTACCAGGATTAATGTTTTGGTCTGTCAGCAATAATTTTGGAAAACAATTTATTTTTTACTCATGGGCAGACAATAATTTTGGTTTAGATTTTGAAACGGCTGGATTGGTTAAAGAAAAATGAATTTTCATTAATATAGATTGGGTTTTGTTTTTTAGACAAATAATTATGATTCAACAAAATTTATCAAAAATGTATTACTTTTCAAAACCTGCAAAAATTAAGTTGCAGTAAAATTACTTACTTGGTTTTTTGTTTTGATGGTGCGTGTTCAGGGACAGCCTTGACTGTCTTATTCTCTCATATTATCTGCACGGAATTTTATTCATTAGAAATACATTTTTTGGTTTCCGAATTGGGCACTATGTCGTGATAAGGCCTATATAAACTCGAGCATTTTTGATGGATGTATAAAGGTGGTTGTTAATTTTTAGCAGTTTTGCTTATTTGATTAACTAAAGTAGTAGTTTTCAAGTAAAATCAAACAAATTAACATCTTTGCTAGTCGATATCCTCCTATTCATCACTTTTGTTAAGTCTCCCGGCCTACTACTTTAAAAACACATACGTTTCCTAATCAGGGCCGGGATATTAAACAAAATTTGAATAGGGATATATGAAAAAATTTGTGATAACAACCAATTTAGATGCAGGATTATTAAAAACTTTTTTTTTTGAATTTCACTAATGAAATACTACCTTGTAGTATTGATGTCGATGTATCAGTTTCTACATGTTTAATTCATCGTTGAATTTGGTCAAATTTGATGAAGTTGGGACAGTCGGTGAGAGCTGGGGGATTTGATGGTAACTCAAAAGATTCATTAAACTATGACTATTTTGGTGAGGGGATGAATAGATTCCGCCAATAACTACCTAATTACCTTTAATCAAAAATTAATTTTCAATTAAAATGTGCTCAAATCGCAAACTGTGGTTGAAATCATGATAATTGTATGTTCATTGTACTTCTTATTTTTAATTTCAACTGATTTATTAAATTAATCTTAATTCAAGTTCTACTATATCTAGAACCTGTTTTTTTACATTTTTGCTCAAACTGTTCATATTTTTTTCTTACATTTTATTCTCTTAATTTTTACATTTTACTCCTTCAGTATTGATATAATTAGTTTTTTTTGTACATTTTTACCATTCAGTTTTGTAATTATTGTTTTTTTAATTTTGCCTAAAATTTTTTTTAATTTTTCCTTTGTACATTTTGCCCTAATATCTGTGGTTACATCTTACCCTGCTGAATAAAGTTTTTTTTACATTTTGCCTTTTGTTTAATTTTGCCGTTTTTACATGTTGCCTTTTTAATTTACTCGGACCTCCTCAGAACACCATAGTAATACCGGATCATTAATTTATTTTATTCAAAAGATGCTAACTCTATTTTTTGCTTTCAAATAATAGTATAAGTTAGTCACATAATAATTTTACTCCGTCATTCTTACCTAAGTTGTCGAATCTTTGAATTCTTTTTTTTATTTTTCATCTGATTCCAAACTTATCCGCCGCCCATTGCCATTATGCGACAATTTGCAATCGTAACATTATATTTCTTTGAGTGTATTTCTAGTTGTGTCAAAATGTGATCTCATTCTCGTGTTAAATTGCTCGAAGTTTTCTAGTCCCCAGTTTTTCTCGTTCATGCACGTTCGACGGCCAGGGTTTTTGTTGCGGTCGGTTTTTAGGAGGATTTATTGAGCAACAAGTTCTTTCAATATTTTTGCCTTATTGTTTTTCAAAATTATTTTATTGCCTTTTTAGGAGGGTGAAGTTGAAAAATTGCAAAGTTTTAATTGGTGATTAATTTGGCCATTGAGCCAGTTACTAAATATACTCAGTTGTTTATAGTATTCGCAACGCTTTAGGTATGACGGGAATCAATTTCATTTTTGCTATTAAAGATTTGAGAGCATTTTTCAAATGTATTTAATAAATTTGTATTTTGAACAATTTACAAAAAAAGTTTTCAGGGGAATTTGTGAAAAATTCACTAACTTTCAAAACTGTTTTACAGCAGCGTGGGCGTATAGGTGAAAAGTTTTTTCGCAAAAAAATATCACCTATACGCCCGACGCAGGGAAAAAAATGATACTGGGAAAAATGAGAGTCAGCTCGATATTC
>SCLH01001819.1:92655-103339 GCA_004367855.1 Oikopleura vanhoeffeni | reverse complement strand
AAAATCGTCGGTTTATTTGGGCGTCTGAATTGTTTGTCCTTACCGCCGGAATCAACAAGGCAAAACGATCAAAGATTGACATACTACCGTTACGTGATCTTGAAAATTTGAGCTCAATTTGACATACCGTCTGGAAGGAAGATAGTTTTTGCAGTTTGGAAAATGTCACCTTGTTCGATACTGTAACCATTGTGTAATGATCAAAATAATTTGATGATGTACTTTATTCGCAAGATACAAAGGATAGATCTTATAAATAAGATTTTCGGTTATTTCTCATGCGTCTTTTATTTTCAGCAAATATCACCGTGAATATGTATAATCTGCGATATACTTAAGGCCACTTAGGCTTGTGGCATTTTGACAAGATTTGCACTTTTTTAATTTTTTTGTCTGAGGAAACTTTTATGCCACTTCAAATTTTCGAATAAAAACTTTATTCGAACACAATTTCCATCTTCACGCTACTTTGTTTGATCTGATTTTTTCAATTGAAATTTTACTTTATAAATCGTCCTTTTGAAAAAACACTAAACGCGCGTTTTGCTCCATGGTGTTCTAAATAAGAGTAAAATTTATAATAAAATAAAAGAGTGTCAATAAATAAATTAAACGGGGTGGATGGTGAGTTTGTCAATTCGGCAAGTTTCAGTGTAAATAATTTTTTGTTAATTTCGGTAATGAGGGCCTTAAGAGTAATTTCTGCCGAGCCCGTAGTTTCGATTAACAAAAGTATGATTCATAGTAATTAACAAGAAGCGAAGAAACAAAACGAAGACATATTTAAATATAGTGAAAGTAGCCCATTCTAGATATTTTCAGCTAAGGATTTCAGAAAACTTAAATAGAAAATTTTGAAACAGAAATGGGGAAAATTTTCGACTATATTTCGAAATAGTTCCGATCGCCAAATCCAAAAGAATGTCATAATGATTTTTCAAATAGCATATAGACTATGTGGTCACCTACGCGATAAAGTTAAAGTGGTCCCATTTTAAGAGTTTTTTTGTTGATTTAAAATAAAATACTGTGGAAAAAATTTGAAAGAAAAAAATGATTTTTCATAATGTCGGAAGTGTTTTCAAAAATTTCTTATAATTTGTCCGAATTTGAAAGTTCAATTCGAACTCAAAATTTTTCTTAAAAAGCAGGAATTCGAAATTCTGTAGTTACAAAAGTTGCCTGGATTATCTATCATCGGGGGGGTTTAGAAACCGATGGTCCTTTTTGGGCTGGGCTCGAAATTGCCCAGCGCTGTGCAAAACAAATTGTGGTAGCGAGCAAAACAGTTTGACAACACCCGTTTAACATGTTGTTAGAAACAGTTTGACATCATAATCTGACCCATTGTGAATTACGGTGAAAGTGATTACTGATCGGAAGTGAAAATACACATAGAGGTGCTAAGGACTCATAATTAATTGTATACAATGACTAGATTTTTAATCATAATTTATAAAAATGTCTGAAGCGTTCTCCGGACATAATAGTAAACGAATAAATTATAATGAAACTGATACAGTAGATTCTGCCATATCTGCGGCACATCCGATACGATGAAAGTATTGTTACTGCAAGGAGAATCAGGGCTTTAGAACACTTTTTTTTATGGCATTTTGTAGAAAATGGAAAAATTTTACCAATATCGTCAAATTCCGGGTCCACCAAAAAACTGTTGGTTTCACAGACTGTAATGTTTTATGCCAAAAATACCGAGCTAATTGTCGCTCGAATAACAGTTGAACTTTTGATCGAAGGTTTGAATTTTATGCAAGAAAAAATAAATGGTCGAAATCGATTTTTCAGAAATCAAATGTTGAAGTTCACGGAAAAACTATCTAAAATTTGCGAAGTACTTAAAACTTTAAGAAAAACTCGCTAAAAAAAACCTATCGCAAACTACAGATTAAAACGATAAATGTGAGAAAAAGAAATCGATCGTTTAAGATAGAGAAGAAAAAGCTCCAAAGAAATTTTGTATGAATTTCATGATTGGGATTACGATTGCATGGAATCTGTCAGTCGATTATGCCTAAAAAATCGGAACATAAAGAATATTTGGCTGCATCAAAGTCATATCGGAGAATTCTTCAAATAAAATTTCGACCAGTTGTCACAACTGAACAAGAACTATTCTGACAACACAACTTACTCTTTATAGTCCGAGGATTCTGGATAAACATATACTTCCAATCATTAATTGTAACATAAACCAATAGTCCAAAATTATGTAACGGCTTCCACACTTTGTTTTCCTATCCTTTCGCTTTGATGGTATATGGAAAGAATATATCAATCCAGTGAAAAGTTTCCATCAAGAGCCCTATATCGGTAATCTTGTCAAAATGCACCGAGGCCCTTAACCACATACTCAGAAAGTTCAAAACAGTGACGTTACTACGGTGGCCATATCTGGCCCACCTGACGTGAAAAAATCATATTTAATCCCAAGTATACGTTTAGCCCGAAAAGTCAATTAATTTATTCGAAAGCTTCAAACAATTAATTTGGATAAAAAAAATATGAAATAATTTTTTCGTTTTTTACGAATAATTTTTTCTATATGAAATATCCTTAAAAAACAATAATTTTTGTCTAAAAACTTAAATTAAAGAAAAACGGTAATGAAAGCAGTTTCACCATTATAAGTGAAGGGACCCGCGCGCCGCCGTCCCCCCTTTTGTGTCTGACTTTTACCAGGGTGGTTCAAAAGTAAACAGTATCAAGTAAATATTATAGGTTATGGGACACTTTAGTTGTTTATTTTCCACAAAAATAATATAATCATTTTATATTTTTTCAAGAAATTACCTTTTTCGAAGAGAAAATCGAAAAAATTTCATGTGTGAAAATTCAAAAAAAAAAAAATTTTAAGAAGTTCATAATATTTTTTTTTCCATTTTGTTAGCACATAAAATAAATTTAAAAATCATGGTGGCTAAAAATCCTTAATAAATCAATTTTTTTTTCAATTTGTTTTTCAAGTTCAGATCTCGTTTGAATTTTTTCAGGTCCCGATTCGGGTCGACAACATTGGCTTTATCTCAAGAAACTAAAAGATAGAGAAAAATTATATTAAGCCAAAAAAGATAACAGAATTTGCAAAAAACAGCAATGAGTTTTGATAAAATTTGTGATTCAGGAAAAAAGTAACTTATTGTAACAGAGGGTCGCAAATCATTGGCCCAGAGTAATGGCCAGCGCTGAAGTATGTGGGTAAGCTTCAATTTATGTTTTGCAAACCACAAAATACCCAAATACAGTGAGAAAACATAAAAAAAATTTGATATGCCTCATCATTTTTTAAAGCATTGAACTTAAAACATTTATTTTAATTTGACCATAAAACGGAAGTGTTTACTTTTTGAGCCGACGTCGACAAAATTGAAGAACATTTTCAATTCGGAATCAATACATCGTTTTTCTCCTTGTCCTTCAAATTATCTAATCCAATATATAATATATAATTTCCAGTCCAAAAAATTTTCTCTAACGACCGGAAGTAGTTTTTTCGGAGTCGGATTCGTAAAGTTTTCTTGTTTCCTTAAGTTCTTATTGCTTGAATAAATGTAAAGTATTTCAAAAAAACACCTTTTTTTAATAGTTTTAGCAATTGTCAAAGGGCATAGTATTTTTTGAAAATCCCTCATCGGTCAAATGTATCAAATCCTTCACCCTTGACAAACAGAAGTGAAATGTTCTCATGCGGTTTTGGTAACGTTTAATTAAAAAAAATTATGTTAGACCTACAAAATGTAGATAACATACTTTTATTCCGATCAAAGTTTGATAGCATTAAACTTCTAAATGAAGACGTATCAAGCTCGATAACAAACGACCGAGATGCAATATAAATGCAAATCCAGATGCAATTGGCCAAAACTTACTTGACCTTGTTCCCCTTCAATTTGAACAAAAAACTTGTTGACGGAAATCCTGTTTTGGCATCCATTGATAATTGAATAACGTGAATTAATGTTATTTTTTGAGAAATTTATTTTGTATTTCCATAAATTGGTAATTTAATTTAACGTTCGGCTAATACCATCATCAGAAGTTGGAGAACGAAAATTTGAGTCAAATTATAAAATGAAATGTTTTAACAATCTTGAGAATGTTAATTTCCTGCATTTTCGAATATTAAAATAAAGTTAATTCGGTCCTATCTTTTTTTATAAACTTTCTCTTAAAAATTCCCCGAAATTAAAAATGCTAAGTGAATCCAAAATAAAGCTTCTTGTTTGAAATAAAAAATATAATATTCTGATCACTTGTTTCATGATTATCTACACAAAAGGGTTGAGAAGACAGATTAAGCTGATTAATTTCACAAATTGCAAAATCGACCAAACAGTGTCTCAAATCCAGAATATAATTTTTCCATGATAGAAGATTCCAACTTATCAAAATTTCTGTCCACCACATTCTCTCACCACACATCACTTTGATTAATAATAATTTTGTATTTATTTTGTTTATCAAATTTCGAATTTTCATTCATCATCAGTACCTAGTAATAGATAGTTAAAAAAAAAGTACAACATTAAATATGCAGTCGAAAAAATATGCTTCAGAAAAAATTGGAAAAACATGGTTGTTTTTAGACAATTTCAGACTTCAAAATCTATCTCCTCCAAGGATATATTGGCAAAATGGCTCAAATTGTTATCAAGTATTCCTAAGAACAATTGTAATATACCATCGTCACGCTTTTGTGCAATTCCCAGCTAAAACTCGAAATCTGATGTTTTTGGTCATTTTCCCAAGAATTTCCGAATAAAAATGCTTCGTTTTTTTCGAAAGAAGGCTCAAAAAAAAGCCTATGAAACACTGATGAGAATGTCAGCTAACATCAGGGCAAAATTTTGAAGTTTAAGTGTTTCAATTCGAACAAACGTTATTTTTTAACTTCATCTTTTGAAAAATACATAAAAAAAAGGAAAATTTCGAAAAAAGTTTTTTGATGCTTGGGTTCTTAGTACACTTAATTATCACCCCGTATCAATGCGGAGTATTTTCAATGCCTCTAAGGCCTTTATTTAATCAGACAGATAAATCCCCATAAGGGGGTACTGATAGCTGGCTTTATGACGCCTTACGGGTAATAAAAATGCTTCAAAATGACCCAGGGTAATAACAAAGAGTACAACCGACCAAATCATCATATAATTATTTTCGAAGTCTTCGAGTTTTTTCCATTTTTTTCAAAATGGACTTAAAAATCATATTTGCTTTAATTTAACTAAAACTTCGAATTATCACCTTGACGTTGGCCAAATTTTTGATTAGACTTTCCGTGGCTTTCTTTCGAAAAATCGAAGCACATTTCTTATCGGAAATTTCTTCATGTGACCTTCGAAAATTTGTATTTCGAAATTCGGATCAATATTTGAAAAAAGCTCTCTAAAGAGTTTCTAATTAAAGCGTCAGCTGAAATTTGAGTGGATTCGAAAATATAATCCAGGAGGAGATAGATTTTCTGACAACCAATGTCGAAAAATGGTGGTTTATTGCATATTTTTGAGAAAATATAGCATATATCAAAAAAACGCTCTAAATGAAGTCCTATCTACTAATTTTACAAGTAATATCAAATTACAGATCTATTTCAAAATTAAACCTAAAGAAGATAGATTTAACATTTCGGCTTCGGTCCTTTCGTGTCGCTTATGTGTCAGAGAGTGTGTGCAAACAAAAAGTATTGGAACATTTTTCACGCAAGCTAAAGGCTAGACCTACAAACTCGCTTATTTAAATAATATCTTTGTGCCCCTGTTTGGCTCAATTTCGATCGAGAAAAGCAATTCCAGCAACCAGTACCCCCTTAAGAGGGCGCTGAAATTGATTTTGATCGATGAAAACTAAGCAACATAGCCTATGTTACATAGGGCTTAAAGGAAAGTAATCAGGTTTGTTTTTTGTAGAACTAGCCTTTAGCTTGCGTAATAGTTGTTTACAATTTTTTGTATGCATACACTTCAAGACAGATAAACGAGACAAGGTGACCGAAACCAAAACGGTGAATCTATCTTCTTTTGTGTTTTTTAATATATTGTGACTTTATTTGCTCAATATTACAGCAATCGAGGCTTACTACGTGCTGCAGGGTTAACACAGAAATAGTTTTGATTGCGAGCACTTACAATTAACTTCAAGTTGAATGTAAAAATATTTCTATGTCATCGATGACTCATCGTGTATAATAACTTGTGTTATTGTAGTATACCAAAAAGTACTGGTTGCTGGTTTTATGCGGCCTCAGTGGCATAACAAATGCTCCAAAATGACCGAGGGTGATATCAAAGTGTACTACTGACCCGATCATCAGAAAACTTTTTCTCGAAATTTTCGCTTTTTTTGCTTTTCAAAAAGTGAACTAAAAAAATTACGTTTGCTTCAATTAATCAACTCAAACGTCAAAATATCAACTTCTTTTGACGAACAAAAAAACAAAGCACTTTTTTATCGACATTTTTCTCTTGGGTCCTTAAGAAATTATATTCCGAGTTTAGGTCGAAATCTCAAAAAGTGTCTGAGTCATAAATTTCCCTAGGACGAAATACTTTTTTCCGACGGATTGCCAAAAAACAGTGTTTTTTTCACATTATTAACAAAATATTCCGAAATTTGAAAATTTGTCTAAGATTATGTTTGGCTTACCAATGGTAGGCCAAACTTAATCTCAGACAAATTTCGCAATAATTTCTTTACAATGTGAAAAAACCACTGTTTTTTGGCCGCTACCATTTTTACAAGTTATGTAAAAATTAAAGTCAATTTCAACATAAAACTTAGTTTCAAACATAAAACTTAGGAGATAGTTAAACCATTTTGGCTTAGGTCCTCTTGTATTGCGTATATGTGACGCAATGCAAAGTGTATTGTGTACAAATAAATTAAGATTAGTTTTTCACAAGATAAAGGTTCTACAAGATGGCTTATCTGATTATTATTTTGAAAGCCTTGTTTGGCTGATTTTCTATAGAGAAAATTCAATTCCAGCGACCAGTACCCAGGGGTCGGCAGTCGGCTCGGAACAAAATTTGTAAAATTTCTGTCCTGTCCTGAGGCGGGCCAATTTTAAATTTTTCTGTCCTGTTCTATCCTGTTCTATCTGTCCTGCCCTGTCCTATCCCGAGACCAAAATGAAATATATGTCCTGTCCTAGTAAATTATTAATAAAGGGGGTTGGTGTCGTAATCTGGTACCTTTCAATCCCGCCTCCTAATAATTCTAGGGCAGTTGTGAAAAATCTGAGGACACATCTCAAACTCAAAATTGTTACATGACACCACCAGGTGCTGAGTCAATTCTAGAACACCCAAGCGTGTTTTCAAAGTTAAACTTCTATTAGGCCCAACATACAAAGCGTCTGAAAATTTACTCATAATACGGGATGAGTGCTAATATGTTTGGCCCATTTTTTTAATTTCGCTCTTATATTTTCTAGAATCACTCTTGAACGCCGATTTTTACAATTTTTCGTCTTCAAAGTGATACTTCTCCTAGACGGATATTCAGAATAACACCGTTTTTTCGACTCAGGTAGATAAATATAGTGTCGTCAATATGTTAGGCTCGGATTTTTGAATTACATCCCAGAATTCTAGAAATATGACTTTAAGTGAACCGGAAATGAAAAGTTCGAAAAAAAATTTCGTCTTATCGGAACAAAAGTATTACCAAATTGAAGCTGAGAGTTCACTGATCAAAAAATTTGCTCACGGCTAATCGAAATTTTGAACGAATCAGCGTCAAATTCGATAATTGAGTTTAACATTTTTGCTTAAAAATAATTGAAATTTTTAGAATTTGATTAAGGTATTTTCGGAAACTTAAGATGTCCATGCATCGTTTTAGGCGGGTCATATTCACAATAAAAATTTTCATATCATGGAAGATACCGGTTTTATGCGGGTTAAAGCTAAAAAAATATCCGGAATTTTGGAAAATTTCTGGAATTTGGTTTCTAGATTTTTGGAAAAATTTATTGCCGCCTTGAGGATTTCTTGGGTCCACTTTGGTCATAATCGATGCTAATGTATCATAAAACAATGGTCTGCATTATTTTTTTTATTCAGGTTAATTTGGGTACGGAAAGCACGGTGCGTGCTTAGCGTACCCAAATTGGTCAGAATGGAAAATATGTTGTGAAAACGCAACGTCATGATTATGCGTCATAAGAGTGGTTGAGAAATTTCACCGACTGCACAGGAGCCCAGTGATTGACATTACTTATGCCACATAATTAAGGGGGGTCTATAGGCAAAATGGACTTTTGAATTGCTTATTTCTCTCGGCATAGACATAGGAAGTGAATAAAACATTCCGATAAGTTAGTTCGTAATCTCTGGAAGACGTTCAAATTATATTTTTAAGATAGCATGTTGAACCAATCGGTTAATGAGGTAAACCAAGAGCAAAAAATTTTTTGAAAAAACCGTATTTTTTTCGTCCTATTCAGGAAATGGTTCAAAATTTGACATTATCTGCGAAATTCAAAGGCGGAAAAAATTGTTGTCGATTTTTTCTAATTTTCTCACTAAAAAGGTATCAAAGCTGGTGAAAAAGAATGTTTTTTGCTATTTTGGCCACGGAAAGTTGTATTTTTTATTGCTACATGGCAAACTATTTTTCCGTGGACTACAGTTTTTTGTAATAATTTTCAACAAAATTGTTGTGTCTGATGTAACGATTTCAATTTTTGAATTCCCAGGAGTACGATTTGAAAATTTATTTTTTGACATCAATGTCATCGTAAGACATTTTCAAGTGTACCAAACGATTCGTAAGTTAAATCTTTCTGAAACCGGTATTATAAACTATGGCAAAATATTGAACCGTTCGAGCGCGAAAGCAGAAAACATTTTTTATTTTCGACACTCAGAAAAATTTTTAATTTTTTCAAATATTTTTGCCCCTTTTTTCCGGTTTTATTTAGTTTTTTGACTAAAGAAGCCACGTTGAGTTCAAAAATCGCAAACTCAGACCTCTAGCTTGTTCAGTTAAAAAGATACGACTTGCTTATAGAACCTATATACTCAAAATAAGCTTATTTCGAATTTTATAATAAAACATCCAAAATATTGAATTTTTTGATATTTTTATCTCTTTATATAATTAAACAGGATAGGCGGAGATCAAAAATTATAAAATCCAGTCAATCGGATTTACATTACAAAAAATATAGGCTGCCTAAAGAACCCCCTTTAAGCTCAGTACCGGGAAAATTTTCTGCAAAACTAAACCCCTCAGTACGGATTTTATGAGTTTAAGGGATTAAACTTTCTCAAAAAGAATGATTCCGACCACAAAAATTTGGAGCCTCCAAGTGGTCACAATTAGAGTATAAAAACAACCTTTCGGGCTTTGAAACACGCTATAAACGTTGATTTATTATTGATTTTTGTTGTTATTATACCGATCACGTTACAAAAACTCAAAAAATCGGTACTGAGGGGTTTAGTTTTGCAGATAAGTATGCTGGTACTGATCCTGCTTATGCGGCATAAATTATGACTATAACTGTGCTCCAGTGCATTCGGTGAAATTCCTCAACCACCCTTATGACGCATACTCATGACGTTGCGTTTTTCACATCATATTTTTCATTCAGACCAATTTGGGTACGCTAAGCACGCACCGTTCTTTCCGTGACCAAATGGACCTAGATATTTTATTTATTCAGACTATTTTGGGTACGGAAAGCATGGGCGTGCTTAGCGTACCCAAATAGGTACGCTTAACACCGACTCAAAAAATGAACCTCTAAGAAACTCATGAGTCACAAGCCTAAAGGCTAGTTACCGGACTACTGCAACTTAAGGGCCTCGGTGCATTTTGACAGATACGAGTATGGGCTCTTGATGAAAACTCTTTCCAGGGTGAATATATTCTTCTCGATATACTACCAAAGTAATGTTTTATACTCCAGGCAACTTTTGTAACTACAGAATTTACGAGTTATTGCTTTTTAAGAAAACTTTGAGCTCGAATTAAACTTTTCGAATTCGACAAATAATGAGAAATTTTGAAGTTCCGAACATTGTTAAACAAAGGCCTTATTTTTGTTCAATTTTTTTTAACAGTATTTGAATCAAATCAACGAAAAAACTCTTCCAAATGGCCACTTTCAGTTTTCGGGTAGGGGACCACATATTTTTTATATCCTACTTGAAAAATAATCTGACATTTTTTAGGGATTTTCGGTCAAAACTAGAAATATTTCGAAAATTTTTCCCATTTCTTGTTCAAATTTTTTTAAACTTATTTTCTGGAATCCTCAGCTGCAAATATTCGGAATGGCTACTTTCACTTTATATAAATAAGTCCTAGTTTTGTTCATTCTTTCTTGTTTATACTCTTAATCATAATTTTTCTAACGAGCTACGGTTTGGCAGAAATCCATCGAAGCCTTTTTTTATCCAGAATCAAATGAATTTTATTTCACCGAAACTTGGCCAATTGGTTAGCCTACCTGTCGACTGTTTTAAATTGATTTCATTTGACTCATGAAAAAAATTATTTCTTTCGATGTGCTAAAATTTCGGTTTTTTCGTCTTTTTCCAAAAATTTTAATTTTCGATTTGGACTTAAGGATGTGGGCGACGATAATTGGGCTCTTTTTTACACATTTTCAAGTGAAGTTTCTGAGAAACCTTGCTTCAGAAATAATTATTTTTTT
>SCLH01001819.1:57121-91361 GCA_004367855.1 Oikopleura vanhoeffeni | reverse complement strand
AATCGACAAAAAAGTGCGCGAAAATGACAATTTTGAAAATAAAAGTGATAATTAGAAAATTAAAATGTCACCAAAAGATTTCTTGAGTATTTCCTGGAAATGATATGAGCAACTATGGTCTGATTTTGACTACAACGGATTCCAGAAGATAATAAAAGTTTTGATTAAAATTATGATTACATCTCTAGCACTGTGTGTGTTGAAAATCAGACCAAAGTTGCTGATATTGGTTTCAGGAAATCATACCCAAGGAATCTTTTGGTGACATTTAAATTTTCTAATTATCACTTTTACGCACTTTTCGCGCACTTTTCTGTCAATTAACAGCCAATCAGGGCAAAATTAAAAAAAAACCACCGATTCGATGTTTACCACCCTTAGGGCTTGTTACATTCCGAAAATGACGTTTCTGGCATTTCCGCAGAAAAAGCATGTTATCAAAACGTCCAAAAACACCCTTTTTCGGCACATTCCGCCAAATTCCTGACCCCTGAGGCAAAAATCGAAAAAAACGAACCGATTCACTAAAATTCAGACAATTTTCTAGATTATCACCGAATCTCAAAGCTTTCAGATATGAGCTCTAGGATCCTTGTTTCTGAGGATTCCTTGTTCCGAGGGACTCGTCTTTAACCGCGGTTAAATGGTTGGTGAGAGTGGTACTGAATTGTCAAATGGAATCGTGAGATCAAAGATAGATCTTTCTAATGTACAGCCTGAGTTTTCTCGTTTACCGCCTTTTTTATGCGGTCGGTTAGACAGCCAAAATCTATAGCAAAGTATAGGCAATTTTGGCTGTCTAACCGACCGCATAAAAAAAACGCGGTAAACGAGAAAAACTCAGGCTGTATTGTTTCAAACAATTTTCGGTCTGGATTTGTCTAACCGTACGAAGCCTTTGAAATCCTAAAAATCACTAACACCACCCCCTTAATTATTAATTGATATTTATTCAAACTTTAAAATCAAAAAATGTCTAATTTTGACAGGACAAAAACAAGGACAGGCGTCAATATTTTCTGTCTTTGTCCTGTCCTAAAATCCAGGACAAGGCCAGGACAGATAATTCCGAGCCCTGCCAGTAGCCTCTTAAGGATGTGAGGTACGATAATTGAGCTCTTTTTTACACATTTTCAAGTGAAGTTTCTGAGAAACCTGACTTCAGAAATAATTCTTTTTTTTCAAATACGTAGTACAATTCTTAAGGACGGTGCCAGTACTATTCAGAGCATCCCATACCTCAAACTACGCTCATAAAATGGGTTTTAGTAGGCTTCCGTAAACGCACTAAAAAGCCTACTCCTCATTCAGTCCTCATCACTTTTTCTTGTTATTTGCGATCCAACTTCCAAATATGAATGCGCATCTCCGAGCGGTAAAAAATTTCAAAACTTTTGCCCCTAGTGGTCAAAACAGCGTATGGGGGTTGTGGGTGCTAAATGTTTGAAATATGCCACCAATGTAAAGTGGATTTTATTCATTACATGACAAATTTTTTGAAATAATAAGCAAAATATTTAGTCCGCCATCTCTTCACGGTTCAATCGAACACACACAACAGTTGTTAAATTGTTGACGGTCAATGAAATTAGGTGCTTGTTAATAAGTGCTCGATTTTTGTTCTCCATCAACCAAAATTTTTTACATGCTGCATACAAATGTGATGCAATTTTCAGGGGTTGTACTCCAGTTAAACGCCAAAAATTTGGCTTTTCAAATTTTCAAGTTTCAGTCAAGCTCTATCGAAAAATGATAAAAAAAGGAATTCTACATTGTTGTAAAAAATGAAATTACTGATTTTTCAGCCAATTTAAATAAAAAACAAACACTCCGGAAACAACATTCAAATAGTTTGTGGTTTTTGCACAATCCTAGAAAATTTTGCTAAAATATTTTGAGAAATGTGAATTTTATTCCGAATTTGAGAGTTTCAACAAGCTGACATTTAGCATATTTTTCAAATTGCCCTCTGGTCATGAAAATTATTACAAATAATATTATTTTTACCTAACCATTTTCTCAGGGTTTGAAATTGTACATATGCATTCCACAATTTCGCACTCCGTAATATTTACAAAGTTTAGCGATTTAATGCTTGCAATTTAAGCAGATTTAACACCCACAGCCCCCCTTAAGGAAGTACTGATCACTGGAATTGACTTTTCTGGGTTTAAAATCGGGGAACCTATTTTTGTTCCCAAATTGGTCAATCATCTTTTTTTGTCCTCAGTATATATTGCCTTGTTGGGTACAAGAAAAGGTTAACCTACTCTTGTACCGAAATTGGTCTGAATCCAAATCGGTCTGAATAAAAAATATGTTGTGAAAAACGCAACGTAATGATTATGCGTCATAAGGGTGGTCGGGGAATTTCAGCCACTGCACTGGCGCACAGTGTTAGGCATAACTTATGCAGCATAAGTAAGGTCAGTACCCGGAGACTTACCTGCAAAACTAAACGCCTCAGTACTGATTATTTCAGTAATCTATTATTTCAGTAATCTACCATAAAGTAAATTGGTCTTGGCTTATGGTAATATTTCGGTAATCCCTTCATTGTGGAGGAAACACTAGTCGCTTCTAATTGGCTAATGTTTCTGGCCAATTAGAAGGAACGCGAATTAATTGAACCAATCAGCGCGCGCTAAAGCTGAACTGAGAATTTACTTTATGGTATTACCGTTCAGTAAGAACATACAATTTCAAATTGTATTTGTCCATGCTTTCTGTGCAAAATAGAAGGCACAGTCTTAGACACTTCTATTACTTAACAAATCCGGCATTAATTTCGCAAAAATTGAGGCCGGATTTGCGAAATTGTTTTTCGAACCAAAAATAAGTTTCTGCGTTAAAAACTTTTTGATTTCTTCATTCTTGATAATGACTATACAATAAATGTCGGAACGTCAAAAAAAACATCAATTTTTGAATTGACCTGAAATATATTGCAGTGAATGGGGTTAAACTTTCTTAAAAAGAATGATTCCGAACATGAAAAAAATATTTGAGCCACCAAGTTGTCACGATTTGAGTTCGCGCTATAAAGGTTGATTTATTATTGATTTTTTGTTGTTATTATACCAATCGCGTTACAAAAACTCAATGAATCCGTACTGAGGGGTTTAGTTTTGCAGATAAGTTTCCCGGTACTGACCTTACTTATGCCGCATATGTTATGCCTCTCACCGTGCTCCAGTGCAGTTGCTGAAATTCCTTAACCAGCCTTATGACACACAATCATGACGTTGCACTATTCAGAAAATATTTTACGTTCAGACCAATTTGCGTACAAGTGTAGGTAAATCTTTTCTTGTACCCAAATTGGTCAAAATAAATAATTTGCATTCAGACCAATTCGGGTACAAGATTAGATAAACCTTTACTTGTACCCATTTGGTTACAAAAAATACCGACTCGAGAAATCATCCTAACAGAGAAACTATGGGACAATTAAGATTTGCCATATTGTAGATCTACCCAATATCCTGTCAAAACAATTGCTCAACGAATTGCTCAACGAGACATTCTGAGATACGTTACCAGTACAAAGTGTCCCTCGACATTATTCAAAATTCTACCACCTCCAAGGGTTTATTTTGAAACCAGCTCAAATTATAACATATGCCGTATGACTCATAAACTAAGGTCTTCTTGAAGCGTTGTTTTAGAAATTGCAGAAAATGCCGATTATTTGCGACGTTTTAGCATTTTTTCACCAAAATCTATGACCTCTTAGATTATATTTTGGAATCCACTGAATTTCAAGCAAACACTGATACAGAACACATAAAAACACCCCTGAGAGTGTTTTTTTATCAAATTTCGACCCAAAACTCAATATATCCGTTTATCACCCTTTGATTAATTTAATAGATGTAGGTTGAAAATAAGAGAAAGCGGCCTCATGAGAGGCTAGAAGGGATCTTAGGAGTGTGAGGATTGGCTCCCTCAACCTACATCTATTAGATTATTCAAAAGGTGATAAAGGGATATAAATTTTTAAAGGTCACGTGAAAAAATTTTTGAAGGAAACTGTGCTTCGATTTTTTCGAAAGAAGGATAAAAAAAGCCACAAAAACACTGATCAGAAAATTGGCTTTTGTCAAGGTGAAATTTTTCAAATGTTAGTGGCTTAACTAAAGGAAACGTTATTTTTGAACTTTATTTAGAAAAATACTTAGATTATCGAGAAAACGCAGAAAAATTCCAAATTTGTTTTGATTATTTAGTCGGTAGTACACTTGGTTATCACTCCAAATCAATTTGGACCATTTTCAAAGGCCCAAAGGCCTCATTAAACTAGCGACCAGTACCCCCTCAACCCAAGATGTCCCACCCCCACGTGCAGGAGAGTGTTTCAGATCACACAACTATTTTTCATGAGTAAAACATGCTGATCTGAAAAGAAGCTTTTTAGATTTTGACATTTATATTTATGGTTTCGTTTTTTTTTGGTTTCGAACACATAAAAAGGAGATAAATATTGTTTTTTTTTAATAAAAACAGCAAGAGCGTGAGCGCAATGAAATTTTAGTCTAAACGGAATAAATAATTTTTGAATAAGTTTGAAGAAAACATTTTAGTAATTTCAGGGGGTAGGTGTCGTAATCTGGTACCTTTCAATCACGCCTCAGAAACAAATCTAGGGCAGTTGTAAAAATTCTGAGGATACTCGTTTGTAGATCTAGCCTTCGTTAACGATTACACATCTCAAAGTTAACCTTGTGACATCACACCACCAGGTGGTGAGTCTATCCTAGAGCACTAAAAGGTTTTTTCGAAATCTATTTTCTTTTAGACCCCACATACAAAGCGTTGCTAAAATTTAAACTGAGTACAGGAAGAGTGAAGTTACTAATATGTTGGAGCCTTTTTTTGAATTTTCTAGAATCACTTTTGAACGCCCGATTTTTACAATTTTTCGACTTCAAACTCTATCTTCTTTTAGACGAATGTTCACAGGAAGCCTTTTTTCGACTTAGGTAGATAATATACTGTCGTCAATATGTTGGTCCGGATTTTGAATTTCACCCTAGAATTCTAGAAATATGACTATAAGTAAACCGGAAATGAAAAGTTCAAAAAAAAGTTCGTCTGATCGGAACAAAAGTACCACCAAATTGAAGCTGAGATTTCACTGATCAAAAAGTGGCTTACAGCTAATCAAAATTTTTAACCAATCAGCGTCAAATTCGATAATTAGGTTTAACATTTTTGCTTAAAAATAATTGAAATTTCTAGAATTCGATTAAGACATTTCCGATAATTTAATGTCATGCATCGTTTTCGGTGGGTCATATTCACCAAAAAAATGTTCATATCATGGTGGATACCGGTTTTATGCGGGTTAAAGCAAAAAAATATTCGAATTTTGAAAAATTCTAGATTTTGTTCTAGATTGTTTGAAAAAAAAGATTTGCCACCACGAGATTTCTTGGGTCAACTTTAGTCATACCGATATTAATTTATCATAAATTAATTCTATAAGGCGCTCAAAAAATTACGACACCTACCCCCTTAATGGAAAAATTTAACCATCGAAAATTTGTACTTATTAAAATTTCTTGCGCGCAATGCGCACCTTTTCAAATCGTCAATTTAAAATTTTGATTGCCATTTACATCACCAGGTGGCGCCGAGTGTCAAAATTAATGATGCCGAAGTTTTCCTCTCCAAAAGTTACCGTATTATGTGTATTCGTAGTGCTGTTTCAACTGCATAAAATTCTAGAACTCACCAAAATTCTCAAAATTAAACTTAGAGGAACTATCGGGGGTCTGTTCTGATATTCCGCCGGCCAAAATGACACTTGCTCAAAATATTTTTGGTCTCTGTGGTCTGAAACACGCTCGTGCACGTGGAGGTTAAGCGAGTACTGGTCTCCGGAATTGATTTTTCTCGACAAAATATAAGCCAACCAGGGCTTCGAGGATATTATTGAGATCAGCCAGTTTGTAAAACTAGCGTTTAGCTTGCAAGAGAAATGTTGCAAAACTGTTTTCTATACATACACTCCAAGACAAATGAGCGATAGAGGGAGACCTAAGCGAAAACGGTTAATCTATCTGCTCCTAGGTTAAGGTAGGAACAGCAAAACTTTTTTGCTCCGACAAAAAAAAATTTATGTATAATATTGTAGAGCAAAAAAAAGGTTCAGATTGGAAATAATTTTTTTTAAATTTACCTGCAACCTTGTCAAAAATTAAAATCCGTTTGCGGAGAATCGGTCAAATTTCACAAAAAAAAGTTGAAATCAAAATAGCGATGACGCGCCACTTGCTCAATTGGGACAGCTCAAATTCTCATCATATTATTATTATCATTTGGGATTTCCAAATTGGGAAGTCAAGAAAGTGAGGCATAGATAATAAATTAATTAACTCGTAGACTTTAGACATGAATCTGTACCCAGACTCGATTTCCGGCAACTAGTGACCATTCTTATAAATTGTATTCGGTTTTGAGGCACAAATATATATAATATTTTGCTATTAAAAATAGTTTTTTTACAACGTTTCGAATTTATCATTCATCTTTTCTCAATCATTACCTGAAGATGAATAATACATTCGAAACGTTGTAAAAAAACTATTTTTAATAGCAAAATATTATATATTCTTATAAATCGAGCCATATAAGCAAAGTTTCATTATCAACATACATATTTCAATAGCTAAACATAATTTTCAGCCAATTTGCTAGACAATTAGAAAAACAAAAACTAAATTTAAACAAATTAAGGGCATTTAATGAGGATAAGAAAAGATTAAAATAATTTTGAGTTAGATTTAATTAACTTTTATTAAGTGAAAATGCTTAAAACATTGTATTTTTTATGAGTACTGGCTTACTGGTGACAGCCTTATTATAGTTATCATAATGAAATTGATTGCTTCAATTTGGAAATTAGTAATAGTCCAATTGAATTTGAAACAGGTGGTCTGTCAATGTGTAATGTGATAATGACAAGAAAATACTTCATTTTTTTTGATAGGGAAATTTTTTTTTAATTTTTAGAGAATGTGCAGATGATTTGGATATCAATTTTTTTCTGTGATGAAATCACATATTCTCCAGCGACTCAAAAATTTTTTTTTGTCGGGAACCAGAGAAAAAAAATTTCAAAATATTTTTTTTCAATGTTTGAAAAATGCCGATATTGGAAAAAGGTCCATAATTTTTGGCCAAAATTTTTTTTGAGTAAGATTCAGCCCAAAACCTAAAGTGCTCCGAAAAGAATTTAAAATCGGAGCTGGTCGATTTTTGCTGTTCCTACCGTATCATACCTAGGTTTAATTTTGAAACAAATCTAAAATTTAACTTGTACATGCATAATTTGTAGACAAAACTTTTGTTCGGTTTTTTTTTAAATCAGTGCTCTAATTTTCCTGGAATATGCAATAAAGCACGGTTTTTTAACATTTGTCGTCAGAATTTCCGACTTTGAAAGTCCATTTTATAAAAATATTTTGGAATCCCACCAAATTATCTTGACGAAAAACTTTTTGCCATTTTGAAATTTTTGGATAAAAACATTTTCGAAAAAAAGTTGCCACTATTGAGCTTACTTTGTGTTATCTGATTTTTTCAGATCGATTATTTCAACTTTATAGATCGTTTTTTGAAAAAACACTCAAAGAACGCGCGTTTGCTATCGAAGGTGTCTCAATTACAGCAAAATTTATTATTTATTTATAAGAAGCCTGAAAAACGGTCTTGACTACCGTTGTCAATTTATTAAATTAAAATTTATACAATTTTAACGTTGAGATTGAAAATTTAAATTAAAAAAACCGAAATTTTAGCACATCGAAAAAAAAATGTTTTCATTAGTTGAATTCATCAAATTTTACACGGTGGATGAGTCGGCTTACCAATTTGGTAAGTTTCAGTGTAAGAAAATATCTTTAATTCTGAATAAAAGAGGGCTTCGATGGATTTCTGCCAAACCGAAATTTCGTTTCAAAAAGTATGATTCAGAGTATAAACGACAGCGAAGAAACAAAACGAGGACATATTTGAATAAAGTAAAAGTAGCCCTTTTCGATATTTTCAGCTAAGGATTCCATAAAAATTAGTTTTAAAATTTTCGAAATATTTCCAAATAGTTTCGACCGAAAATCTCAAAAAAAGGTTATATGATTTTTCAAATAGCATACAAAATATCTGGTCACCTTCGGGAAAAGTGGCCATTTGGATTTTCTTAAAAAACTTTATCACGAAAATTCTGTAGTAGCAAAATTTGCCTGGAGTATGCTTCATACTGTATGAAACATTACTTTGCTGGTACCGCGAGAAGAATATAGGATCAACGGACCTCAGAGTACAAATCTTAGCTATTTGAATGATACAAACAACGCAAGATATTAGCACCCAATCAAAACCGTTGATTGCGTAATAGGTCGATTAAATTGGTCAGATTTGGAAAGGATCAACCAATCAAATGCTCAGATTTCGCATTTTTCAAATAGTTAGGATTGGTACTCTGAGGTCCGTTGATTCAATTAACCTCGACGGAGGAACTCTTGGAGGACTTGAAAACATTTATACGAAAAATTAGCGCTCATAAAAATTATCGACCAAAAAAATTATCGACCAAAAAAATTATCGACAAAAAAATTATCGACGCAAAAAAATTATCGACCAAAAAATTATCGACCAAAAAATTATCGACCATTATAAAAATTAATCGACCATAAAAATTTTTACTTCTAAATAAATCAAAAAAATCAAAAAAAAATCGACCAAAAAAATAATCGATCAAAAAAATTATCGACCAAAATGGTATACCTCGTCCGTTGATCCATATAAACCCTGGGTAGAGTTTTTCATCAAGGGCCCATATCCGTATCTGTCATAAATTATGACTGATAATGCACCAAGGCCCTTGAGGCTGATTCAAAAATCCCCGTGATGCGGGAATTATTAATGTATTTAAGGCAATTTGAAATTGTTGAATACTCCCCGCCAAATGTTTAGTTTTACGATTGAAAAAAAAAACAATTTTTTTAGGAGTCGAAAAGTACCGCATCGGTTTTACCGCTTCACCGGATTTTTCTTAATTTAACTGTTCTTGAAAGTTCATTTGCTGAAGATTCATGAATTGACTCTGCTCACAATGAGCGCATTAAATGGAAACTTCACTTTTATTCTGAGAAATTATGTACAAGGAATTATGTTGAGTCCATGTGAGGTATAATTATGTGTATGTTTTATTATGAGCTTTCAGAAAACTGTTGATAGATATCAGATAACACCGAGGTATTCTCCGGTGCATAGTATCGGCTCAATAAAATGAAAAACTTGTTGCCTGTTCAAATGAATAACCCCTAGTTTATCATGTTTCCACTAGTAAAAGAACCATCAGGATAATTATTCATGTCAAAATAAGAATGTATTCCTATGAGTTATTTTAAAAAAGTTTTAAAAAACATTTTGAAATTCACCCATTTGAGAGTGTTTAAAAATAAATCATCGTAGATTTTTCCAGACTGCCGACTATGCTTGATGACCTCATTGATTAGTTACAATTAAATTGATTCATACTTTTTGAAAACTTTACATGTTTTTTTATTTGTTTAACCTCCTCACACCCAGAAACGAGAACTTCGCCTGACACCCAAAAGCCTATCTAAAGGCACTACTTTGAGCGCTTACCACGAGAAAACTGGAAAAGATATCAATTTACTTATTTGTCACTGATTGAGATGAAGGAAAGAATTAAGTGAATATCACGTAACATTTTCAAATTTAGAAGTTTGTGAACTAGATAACTGCGAGAGTAAAGAGAGGTTCACTCACCCTGTATTTCTTGAAAAACCATACATTTTTTACAATGATATATAAGTTACAAATTCACAAGTGAAACTTTAGCTATTATTAACTGGTCTCAAATTTGAAATATGTTATCTCGATTGCTTACAAAAAATTATTCATATCGCCGCGCGTCGAAATATATGCAGTAAAATGTGAAAAATATTGCTCATCAGCTGAAAACTCACAATCAGTACCACCTTATGTTCTACATTTAATCGATTTATCTTTGCCGGCTTTATTTCGGTTAAATTGCCGTTCAATTCTTTCGAAAAATATTTTTTTCATTATTTTGAGTTTCATAAAAATCACTTGTGAAAAACTATTCTTCGTATAGAGGTTGCAGACAAAATAAACTTATATCAAAAGAATCCTCAAATACTCTCCTAAAAACTGACTTCCTCAGAATTTTAATATTATGAATCGTTTTTACAAAATTAATTTTTTAAGAACGTTTGGCGAAAATCCTAACAAAGTAGGAAAAAATAACTTTCGAACGGCTGATCGTATAAAACTTTCAACAATATTTTTGCAAATAAAATTGCAAACTCTTTGACATATTTGAATCGTAGGTATGTGACGATGTTATTTCTGCGCCGTTTTGGCTCCCGAAAGATAGTCAAAGGGTGTGAGGGGGTTAACAATTCCACTTGTATATTACTAGTATTATACTGGTGAAATTGAACCTATTTTTTGAAAAGAAACTAATAACATCCCATTTTTTTTAATTTTTATAGGATGCTCAAATTTTAATAAAAATATCATAACCAAATTTTTGTTTCGAGGAGCGTTGTTTCTAATCCTAAATTAAATACTTCGCTTTGACAGTAGCCGATCTCATATATATATATATTAATGATGTTTTAATATAAGTGTTATATTAGATAACTTAGATGGCTATATATGTGACTATATTAGTTCAATTCTCCATTATACCAGATTAATTTAATCTCAGTCGCTGAGTAAAAAGAGAACATATATCATTTGAAGAAAACTCCTTTTATTCGAAGCGCAACCCAGTATAACAAGAAAAAAAAAGTTTTTGTTAATTGACAAAAAAATAATTTTTAGGAAAGCGAATCTGGGAAATGGCCTGCAACCCGGGTTGAACCGGAAACGACACAGGAAATGTTACCTGCCAATGTGAGTTAAAATTAAATAGAAGGAATCTAAAAGATGATTTTTTTGCTTAAAGCACCGAGTATATGAAAAATAGCTAACTGAAAGAATCAACTATTTTTATCGCGGTATGCAGGAAATTAACAAAAATTTCAAATTTGAGACCGAGTACATTTCGGTTATTTGAAACGACTTATTCGCCCGGATATCTCAAAACAACTCTTTATATTCATAAAATCGGAAAATTTTACAAAACTTTAAAAAAGAGAGAAATTTGTCAATGTTAGATAACATAAAAAGATTAATTTATAAATATTTATAGCCATAACGAACAGGCTAAGAGTCTAATCGAATATATTTTTTGAAGCCGTGATCTAAAAAGTGTGAACACCCAATTTGCTACTAAAAGGCAATTACCGATCCGATCTAAAAATCCGATCCAAAAATTTCGAAATGTGGCGACTCCTGCTCTGTGTAGCCATGTTTAAATTTTATGAACTATAATTCAGGGTATTCGTTACTATTTCATTTTCCTATTTCTAAAAAAAACAATCCCTAGATAATTTCAAACTTGAAAGTTTTTCATAATGCATTATGCATACCCGTTTTTCCTAAATCCGCTCAAACTTCGAAGTCCCGTTAAACTGTCCGAGGCTAAAATTTTCGAATAAAAATGCCAAAAATATGCTCGAAAATGATATATTTTAATTTCTTTGTGATTAGTGAATAATTTCATCCTGTTAGCATTTTTCAAATATTTTTCGAAAATTTGGAGTCTCTCACTGCTTAAATGGGTGAATAATGTTTCATTTTCAAATATTAATACTAAGTTATAAAAGAGAACATTTAACGCTATTCAATTTTTGCATTCTAAAGCCTGTATTTTGAATCAATCAGGAGACAGGATTTAAAGAAACTTCGAAAATGGCACAAATTTTGTGATTTTTTTTTAAATAGTTTTAAGGCAATACAAAACAATATTTTTCCATATTGGGACAAACCCTCGGACATTATAAAGCTCGTAGAAACTTCAAAAGTTTGAGTAATTTTCTGAGTTTTTTCAGAAAATTATTATTATTTTAGGTTTTCAGGAGTAGTTTAAGTTAATATTATCTCTTAATCATCACAGGTTTTAATATTTATCATAAAATTCAGTGCACCCAATTTTTCATTTCGGCAAATTACTTTCAAACTACATGAGAGTTTTCTTTGTTAGATGAAACTTTGGAATTATCAAGAATCAATCTCAAATTATTTAAATTACCTAAAGTATGTCTAAAAACATTGAAAATAAATTTAAAATTGGTCCTTAATGGTTTCCGAAAATGCCAACGTGTTACCCTTGAAAAGAATGAGCTGAGCAATTTTTGAGAATTTCAGACATTTTTGACTTAATTGTCTTTCAAAATTGCCTGGAATTGAAAAATTTTTTGATTGCTTAAATTCACTTTTATAATAATTTAATTTTGTCATTTTTATTTTTACTATTATACATGCACAAAACACAGTTCCAAAATAATTCTACGATCCGGTTTTTACTTTTTTTGAATGATTTTAGGTATGCGGAAGCGATAATTGTGGCTCTGTGCTCACAAGGGTTTATTATATTTTTACGAACCGAGCATAGAAATGCTACTAGACTTTCATCAATCGTTTTTGAAGTTGGTTAAGGACTTTATTAAATTTTTAGCGTAACTTTTTTTGCAGACAGAACCCCTCAAATTTGATAACTGCTTCAGAATTTTTTGCAAAAAATTTTTTGCTGTTCCCGCTTAGTTCTTTGTAGCCTATTCAGAAAGTTTAAAAATCTCTTTTAGGTTTTTTAAGCGAATTTTTTAATTTATTTTTTGTGGACATATTTAAATGGTATATGATATGGTTTGTTCGAACAACTAATCATAACGAAGTATTTAAATATTTTTGATGTAAGACTTATAAACGAAAACTTGGCATTTCTTTGCAAGCGGCAATTTCACAATAAAAAATAGCGACATTTTACAAAGTGAAATTTTGAGTCTGATTTTGAATCAGAAAACAATGACATGGAAACAAAAAGACATTAAACAAAGACATTACATAAATTATACATTTGATATTTGGCATATTATTTGAACTTTTAAAATTTGAAGAACGAAAATGCTGACCGAGAGAAAAACTTTTTTCTCAAACCGTTAGAAACGCTGGTTCGACATGAGATATCTTGGTTAATCAGCTTGAATTATAAAACATCAGAAAAAATCAGATCAAGATTCTTGATTCAAGAAGCACTGTTATTAATGTTATCGACCATAATCCATGAACCAAATGAACAATTATTAGATTCATTGTTCGATATATTTCGATTTAAACGCACTGAATGCTCATTAAAAATTTAATCTTTGTGATCACAGAGCCAATATATTGGCTCAAGCATATCTAAAATCATCCAGGAAGAGCAAGAAGGGATGAAGGATCGTTTCTTTTAAATATCTTTTTGAATTTTACTACAATTTCAAGTGAATTACAGTGTAGTAATTCATTTCAGACTATTTGGTTCCAATATTACGGGCAATTTTCAAAATCTTGAACATAACCATATCCCAGAACACCTTTCTGTGAATCTATGATGTCCGGGCTGAGGGAGCCAATCCTTACACTCCTAAGACCCCACAAAGCCACTCATGAGACCGCTTTTCAGCCCGCACATCATATATTAACAGAAAGGTGTTAAAGAGATATCCCTTTATCACTTTTTGGTTAGAATGCGTAGCCACGACGTTAAAATCACACGTTGAAAGAAGTAGTGGCTACGCATTATAACCAAAAAGGGCTAAAGGGATATCATATAAGAAATACATGAAAAAATTATTCATTATCAAATCAATTTTAGCAATCATATATTGTCCACATTGTTTTTGAATAACTATATATCTACCAAAAATGATAATGAGAAATGAATTATCTGCGTTTGTTGAAAAATAACTACAGCGTGAGTCTTTTTTTACCCGGGCGGGTAGACAGGCAAAATTGCCTATACTTTGCTTTAGATTTTGGCTGTCTAGCCGCCTGGGTGAAAATTTCCTAATTTCTCTGCCTAATTTTCTGACTAATTTAAAAATAAATTGTGATTTATTTCACAGTCCAGTCGATGTAAAATGATATTTAAGTGGGTAGTGACTACGATAAAAGTTGGCTGAAGAGTTGATGTAATACTCAACAGGCTTTAAAAATGATTGGTGGTGGTATCGCCGTCAATTACTGCCAGCCATCCGACAATAGGTTCTCTCGCGAGAGGCCGTCAAAATAGTGAATTAGGCTCATTTTGTTTCAAGCTAGGAACTAACAGTTTAATATCGATTTTATATATTTGATATCTAAATTGATCTCAGAACGATTATAATTAATTTTATTGAAAGAACTTGTTTACAATTGTAAAATAAAGAAGACATCCTCGAAAGAATTTTCATCATCTTAAATCGGTTAGAAACAGACGCCAAAAATTCGCCGTAGTGAACTTGCTGATGCAGGTTTTATCAACAATATGTGATAATTGTTCAAAAATTGCAGAATAAGCCGATTACGCATTTTTCAAACATTCATGATTTGTATTCTGAGGATCGGATATCCATATCCCTTTATTGGCCTTTCGTAATGATTTGGTCCGATAACGATTACGGAAATTTAAATAATTTGGCTTTTGCAAACAACTCATCCGATTTAGTTCTCAGATAGCTCAAACTGAGGACAAATATATGTTGAATAATAAAATGAAAAATGATCCGAATCAGACCATTGTTTCCAATTGAAAAAAAAGATAACTGAACAATTTCAGTAATTTGTGCTCAGTTTGAGCTATTTAATAACTGAATCGGATGAATCTCAATAACCATGTACTGGAAACCCATAAGCTTAGAGCCATAACCCTGTTATGGAAACCCATAACCCTCTAATGGAAACCATTTTTTTCTCGAAAGTGGGTTTCCATAAATGGTAAGTTAGTGTAAGCCATATCACATAAATGAATAGAAAGCCTTTTGAAGCCGACAATTCAATAGAATTTCTTTCATATCGCCTTCCGAGAGGCAATTTTTGAGCGCTTATTACGGGAAAAGTAAAATTGCTTGCAATTTTATTGTTCTTTAGTCCTCGAGATTAAGGAAAGACTTAAACTTTGATAGTATGTAATTCACATTTTGACTTTATTAACCCTATAGAAAAGTGACATTCNGGAAAAGATTAGGAATTAAATTTTCTAAAAAGTGACTTCCTCAGAAATAACCTGCAATTTTTGGTCTTTAATCTACAGGTGTCTTTCGAAAAAAAGCTAACCTACGCAATTTATGAAAATCACTTTAAAGAAATTAAAATGTACTCAGAGCCATCAGGACAAAAGTTGAAAATGCAGCAGTTTCAGCAAATTTTTTTTTCGAAAAAATGAATCATTTAGAAGCAACCTGCAATTTCTGGTCTGTAATTTACAGGTGTTTTNAGTTTTGTCGGTGTTTTACGCATCACTTATTATTACACTATAAATTAACTATAAATTTTACTATAAATTGAGTGATGCGTGAAACACCGACAAAAATAAAATTTAACCTTTACGTACCACTATAACGATCGCAGTGCTCTTTTAAAACATTTCTTAATGCGCGGATCATATATCGATACATTCTTTTCCTGATAAAAGGGTCGCTCAAAAGTTAAAAAGGTATTCAAATCCCAGAATTTTCAATTTTTTTCATAAAATTTTAAAACACCTGAAAGTTTTGTAAAATACGGAAGAATGGTTCAATTCAGAACAATTTTAAGTGAAATTTTATTCATTGATATGTGTGGTTATTTTGAGTTATCTTTGAACTGAATCAGGTGAGACATTTCCTAAAGCCGAACTGTGAACAGTCTTAATCGAATTGATAAAAGCAAAAATGAATATATGAAAATCGGTAAAAGGTACGTTCTGTTTAGATTATAAAAATAAAACTATCACTGATTGTCTTGAAATTATCATTTATATACTATAAAAGTCATAGAGGACGGTTCGAGAACTTCATTTGAGCCGCAATTAGAGTGTTATCAGTTTTTCATCATGGGAAATTTAATAAGGAATCCAAAATGGGTATCGATGTTTTTGACCAATCTTGTGAAAAATTTTTTGGTTGTTATACGACTAATGATATTTTTAATTTTTAAAAATAATACGATTTTTGGTCAAATTTCTGAGCCAGTTACTCATCTCAGCGGGATGGATAAAATTAACGCGAAATGAAAAGAAGCGTCAACCAATCAGAGACGCTCGCCAATATTTAATCCAATTAAATTGGTTTTAGAAGCACGTGAGTAATAAATTAGTCATAACAGAGGAAATTAATTTCCACGCTTGTTGCTGGGCGCATCGTGTTGAGTGTAACTAATCCGTATGTAGAGATATAGCCCTAATTTTTTTGGCAACGGAATATTAAGCGTTTTTAAGTATATCTTATATTTGGATTATGGTCTGCGACCATGTGGTCGACCTTAAATAACTTGTCAAAGTTCAAGGTCAATTTCAAGGTCATCGTATGTACTTGAGAGTACCACCAGAAGAACTTTCAGGGTCGACGTTCGGATGAATGTCTTAGCAACTTTGAGTGAATTAACTTTTAAGAAGTCGCTAGAGAGCAAAAATGATTGGACCTCAAGGTCAATCTCAAGCTCATCATCATGACTTAAATATACAGTCCAGAATATTATTATTATTGTTGGTTTATTTGCAGTCATGGTAAGACCGGCTACAAGATATTTTCGTCAATTAAGATTTCTATATTGTGCAAACCCGTTTTGAACAGTTTGAACTTTTGTAGGCAATAATATATCTGCACATATGGTCTTTTTATTTTAAAATATTTTCATTTTCTATATTTATTTTTGAATTTCTTATTCTATTTTTCCATCATATCAGTCCAAAGCTGGGCAATCTTTACCGCTATGACTTTCCCATAGACACGTAAAAAAACTGGCTCAAAAAAGAACATTCCTAGGGTCGGGACAAAAAAAAACGAAAAACAATTATACCAGAAAACCCATCCCTCCAAGCCTACCGTATCAGTGCCCTTCACACAAAAATAAACAAGTATGCCAAATTTTGTAAAGACAACTATGAGGTACCTAAGAATAGATCCCCTTTTATAGTAATGTGGCTTTCCAGTACAGTCCCGCAGAACAAAATTAATCATACGTCTCCGTAAAACAGAGAGACCCATGTCACTTTACAAGTGTGTATCCCTGTATACTTTTTCAACATTGTTTGTACAAACAATCCCCTTTTTGGTTGATACTCAATCCATCCAGGTTTTAGTACAATTTTTCTAGATGAAGCCTGTTCTCACCGTCCACCCTGCGTCACTCCAACCTACGCCCTTTTCATCCAATTGTGACCCTGATTACCAGATACTTTTACTTTTAAAATTTTGGTTTCTTTTCCAACTTAGAATCAATATTGATCGGTCAATCATTTTGAATCAAAGCCAAGTTTGAATTGTCTGCCAGACTTTTTCGGCAAAAAACAGAGACAGTTTACTCTCGAGATCCCTTTTATTTGACTGGCACTGTTGGTTGCTTTGGTTCTTTGTTGGAGATGTCGGACGGTAATATTATGGGATGCCTTGTACTGTTGTGACTGATACTAAGGCTCTTTATCAGGTGGTCTACGAAGATGGTACAGTGCTTTCCACCTCTACAGGAGAGAATTTTTTGGCTGCGCCGGGAACTACTTATTTGGTGATTTTTCGTCATTTTAATTTCTTGGTGTTATTTCGAGTTTTATATATAGACACTATCAAACTATGTCCAAGTGACTAAAATGTCCATCATGTCCAAATTGTCCATTATATAATTCACCCATAGTTGCTAAAACGTTCATCAGAAAGTGAACCCTGGTTATTCTTCTGGTGGTATTTCCAAGTTCAAACGATGACCTTGAACTTTGACCGGTAATTAAAAGTCGATGACATGGTTCCCGACCTTAATCCAAATTAAAAATTTCTTAAAAAAACGCTTAATTTTCATTTGCCAGACAAATAAGCGCTCTAGCTCTTCATGGGGATTCGCTAGAACTGGCTCCAGCACTCTTTGTAAAATCTTGAAAAATTTGACCAAAAATCGATTTTATTCGAAAAAACTTTTCAAAGGCATAAAAATCCCTTTTAAGTCGACAATTAAAGTCTCAAGATGTGAAAAAAATTCTTCACAAGATGAGTCAAAAAAATCGGTAACCGTTTTGGATTTTTGAAATTCCTCATTTCTGATCGTCATGAAGAAACAAGACATTTTGTCCAGAATTTTTCAAACAGCAAGAAAAAAAAGAAAAAAATATCCAAATTTTAGAAAACGGCCTCCTAAATAAGTTATAAATATTGTTATGTTTTATCATTTGAGATAAAAATTTTTAAGGAACGTCTTTTCAGTAATCATTTAAGTCATAAAGTGAGATTTTTAACGGCTTTATTTATTGATAAAAAACAAGTTTCGCATTCAAGTGCGGAATTTTTCAGGAAATTTCCAGTCGATTTTTAAATAGTTTGAGAACAATATTGAAAACACATTGTGAATTCTAACACAGCGAATTATGAATAAATGATTAAATGAGCTTATAAATAATTTGTTATGATTGCAAGCAGGCCAACACTTTTAGCAATAATAATATCATTATGGTATGCTTCAGAAATTATGAGTCAGAATTCATTAATCTTGGAACGAAGCTGAACTATAAAATAGATTTTTTACGAAACAAAGCGTTGGTCACCTTGAACATGCTGTTTTTCAGTAGAAATAACTTTTGGTTATCCTTTCGAAAATCAGCAATAAACCTTATGAGTGAAGAGTTGTCATCATGAAAACAGGTTTCCAAGCTTATTGGTGCGTCAAATGATCAATATTGAGTGTCCAGGACGCTGTGTCCTCGCAAAATAGTTTTCAATTTATTTGAGCTCATCTTTTTTTTCGAAAATATAATTCGTTACTTTGACGCATCCAGGTTGGAAATTTCGGAATGCCGTAAGAAAATTTTCTGATCAGTCATTTGTCAGCGTTGATTTCAGTGGTATTTTCATTCTCATCACGTGGAATTTTTCAAAAATTGACCAAAAAATCATATTTCAGATTATTCTAATAAATTGAATTAAAGCTCGTGCCTAAATTAACTGCATATATATAAGCAAAACAATAGTAGAAAAAATTTAAAGTAATCTTGAAAATTTATCATCGGAGGACATTGGTGGATTTCAAATACGATAAGACCTTTTTGAAATCGATGGTCTCAGATTTTTTTCATTTTAGGCTCAGTGTGTTCACCGTAGGCGAAAACCTATTTTGAGAACAAATTTTTTTTTTTAAATTCACCACAAGGTGGCAAGAGGCGCTCAAAGTTCAGAAAAATCAAAATCTGTGCTCGAGGCCAGCGCCTACGTGAGATTATAAATCGACCTGTTGTTGCTGTTATCAGAATCCAAGTTGGTTTCTTCATGAGTTTTTTCTCAAATTTATGAAATTCGACCCCAAGGTCTCACAGGAGGTTTAAGTTCCAATTTAAAAGGTATCAAATTTTGGACGTCGAAAACGTCTCAATTTGACCAAAAAGTTTACCACATGGCAAATCGTCACCAAAGATCACGAAACTGATCCTGAAAGCTAAAAAATTATCCACAAGTAACGCAGTAGAGCAAAAATCGATAAATCACTAAAAAATCACTAAAAAAATATCAAAAATTATTCAGGCTCACGCCCACGTTGTATTATAATTTGACAAGTTGCTGATGTTTTTTATTTATAAAATTCGACCCCAGGAACTCACAGGACGTGTTAGTTCAAATTAAGTGGGAACTAAATTTTGGTCGTCTAAAATCTCTCGATTCAACCAAAAATTTCAAGACAGTATGGATCGTTACCAGAAATCACAAAAATGACTCTGAAAGTTGAAAAAATTATCCACAAGTAACGCAAGAAAGCGAAGTGGTTTATTTCATTTTTAATCATACCATATTACAGACTGAGTTTTCTCATTTACTGCGTTTTTCTTTATTTTGTCAGTTAGACAGCCAAAATCTATAGCAAATTAAGTTAACTAAGATAAGCTTAATTTGAAAAATGCTCTCGTTTTTTTCAATAAATTAGGAAGATGTCTCAAGAACAGAGTACTGAAAAATATTTCTCCTGATAATGTTATTTCGTATTGTGTATTTTTCGAAGCTGCCAACAAATATTTCAAACATCAGTTTCCCTGTTTACATCCTCAGCAAGCAAAACATTATTTTATTCATACCAAACGAGAAAATAAATGTGCAAGGTGCGTGCATGTGTGCGACCATAGCTTCAAACAATTAATTTTTTCTGAAATTGAATTAATGGCAGCGAATGAGTTCTATGTACCATTGGATTATTTCGATTTGAGTGAGAAGCGTCTTTCATCTTGGGTTCCCGCTTCGGATGAACGATCAAAAAGTTTATTGCGATGGAATAATTAATTGAATGAATTTTATCTGTCAGTAGAAAATCAAACAGTTTTTTTTAACGATTTATTAATTTAAAAATAAATTTTTCCTAGACAGAAAAAAAAAAAGTATCTTATATTTATTGAAACTGGTATTTTTTATACTGATAATACATTTCCAGCTGAAATGTCAATATAAACCTACTTCATTCAATCTGAATGATAATTATGATGTCTCAAACCTGTAAATAAATTCTAGTTGTTTATGATATATTTTAAGGTTTTTCCGGCTTTTTCTCATTTCAATGACGATGACGACGAAAATGTTGATAATAGTTATATTTTGCCTTGTTTTGACTATTAATGTCTGCTATTGCACAGCTATATATATTGCCGAATAAGGTTTTAGCATCATATTTTGAGAGACGTTTATGTGACAAATACCTATCCACTGCATATTTGACTAACCTATTTGACAATAAACATACAAGTACAAATCTGTTGTCCGTAGCCAAATGCAAGTAGCAACATTCCAGTTGATACTTTGGTGATCGAAAGCAATTATGCCAGCAAAATAATCTTTAAAGGGACCGAAAATACGGCATCCGAGAGGCTTTAGTTAATTTTAATTCAAAAATTTTGAGATATTGGTTAGAACGTCAAGACGTTAGGGACTTTGAGATTCAAAGCTCGAATCTACTCTTATTTTCATATACAAAATATTTTGAAGTTAATTTATGCAAATTTTATTAGAAACCAGGGGAGTCTTCAATCACTGACAATGATCGCTCACTTTTATTGTAATTGTGAATGAAATAAACTGATCTTGCATGCTTTTGGACACGAAAAAACGTGGAGATACCTTTTTCTTGAAACAAAAACTCAAGGTTAATTTAATAACTTAATTGTTACTTTTTACTTGATGGTTATTTAAATCATTTTCATTTTGACGACTACAGTTTGACTTTTCGATCTCAATTAAAATTACGAATAATTGCGCTTCAAAAAACAAATCAAAACAAATTATTAGCTTTTTGAAAAGTGAATTGTCTATAACATTGATTTATAAGTCTCTATATCATGGAAAGAGTGCTATAGATTGAATGCATAACTTTTCTCGTCAGGTTGCAGAATAACAGAACAAGAAAAACAACGCACTGAACATTCCAGACCTGATAAAGGCATCTGAAGAAAGAGAATTTGAGTTTTATGAAAAACTCAACATAAAAACCAAAGAAAGGAAACGAAAAGGTAGTTTTCGAAGATTTTTCTATCAGTTTCCTGACACGGAAAAGAAATGGAAACCATTTTTGATCACAAACTTTGAAGGTGAGTTGTCTTGATACTGATCATTTTTGAGGGTTAAATTGCTAAAAATTATAAATGTGACGTCATCAGTTGCCTATAAAAATGATTAAATGTTTATTCATTCAGATGATCTTAGTAAATCTGTGATTTAATGATCTTAGAAAAATGGAAGCTCTACCATTTAACCTGTACGCACACTCATCGTACACAATTGTACGAGATTGACTTTTTGACCAACGAAGTATCCGTAGAATTTTAACCGCTAATATTTATTTTTGAGATTCACAATGATATACAAAATTGTCTGAATTTCAAATATCGAATTAAAACTGGATTGCATTATACCCTCTGAGTTATACCTCTCGAAAGACAAAAATATATTTTGAGTGTCCTCTTTGAGTCAGGAAACGACTAAACAAACCACTCTCACATTTAATGTGCAAATATTTTGTATCGGTAATATCAAGTAGAACTCAAAATTGTACAATACAGCAATATCTAGATTAAATGCTTGAGATATTTTTATGAATTATAGCGCTTGAAAAATGAGAACGTTTTTTATCGAGCACTTTTGTCTCACAAAACTTACGATAAAAATGTATCAAGTTGTTATTATGATTTACGAATCAATCACTGATACAAAATTGTTCGGCCATTCGAACATCTTTAAGAAATAATCGACTTTATTATTGCCGACGCGAGCGTCTTTACGGTGAGTTTATTGAAATTCGAAGAAAAAAACCTGAAAATAACTTGTAAATTTAAAAAAATATATTTTGAACTCGCGTATTATAATATATCAACCCCCACTTACCGATAAATATTTCTCTAGTAAAAATATATTTCTCTTGAAGTTAATCATCACTTACCTCTAATATTATTTTTTTTTGAATTTTTTGATTTATATCTTGTTTTGAATGAACACGCGGCCTGATATCGGGCACCAGGATATGGACGCTCTTCCACATGTCCGGCTGTGGAAATCATCCTTTCCGATTGCTCTCTATCATTTTCAGTATTCTCAGTATTATTCTATCGAATAAAGATTGTAAACAAAAATCGAACCAAATTAATTGCGCCTTTTGTTGCTTTAGCGCTCAATTACATTAGCAGTAAAAAATACATTCCGAAAATATCAATTCACAATTTTATAAAATTTTAATTCATATTTAATTGAGAGAACCAAAGCTAGAAAAAAATATAAAATTTTTCGAAAATAAAAATTTACAAAATATAAAAATCTCGAATAATTCTCATCGTAAATTTTTTTTTAAATATGTGTGTCAAGAAAATTATTCAATACTTAATAGTGATTAAAATGTATAACTTGAAATGTATGGGTTTTGGAATATAGACAAAAATACGAAAAGTCTCTTCCGGGGGCGAATAGTGTAGTGTTTGACCACTTTAAAATCGATATATTGTTATTCAATAAATATAAGGTTGAAGTAATTGTTTGAACTATGTGCCTCAGTCTTAACTTTTTAATCGGATGATGGTACTGCTTTTATGATTTTTTGGAAAAGTGCTCGTACATTATGTACGAGTGGTGCGTACCGGGTAAGAAATTATTGGTGCGTACAGGTTAATGAAAATTTTGTGATTTCGCTGATGCCAATGTCAAAAACTAAGAATTAATGATATATTAATATCAAGTCTATATTGAGGTGTTTCATGCCGAGGGGTACTCTCAAATGTAATTTTTAGTGATGCGAATTAGGATTTGTGAATTTCCTAGCATTGTTCAGTGTTATTTATTAAGGTTCCGTGAATTTTCCGCAAGAATGATAAAATTTGATGGGAAGGCATGGAATCTGGTACCTTTGGTTTGTACATGCAAATTATGCGTATTGAGTTAATTTCATAAATGCGAATAAATCTTTTTGATGATTTAGTTTTGACAAAAAATGTTGTAGCCATACACAAAAAACAAAATTGACTATAAAATAAGAAGAAGTCGAAGCAAATCAATTAACAATGGATTTTCAAAATGAGTCTTACCTCTTTAAAAATATCTCCATCGTATCTTTTGATTTATCTTTTGAAATCAGTCTGGATCCAACCAATTCCTCGTCCAATACTATTATTTTGCCAGACATTGAAAATACCAGCAGATGTTATCAAGAATCATTAAGTTCAGATGATGATTTCACAAGAGATCACTATCTTAAGGTCAGTATCGATCCTGTTAAAGCTAATGAAATCTTGGCTCGGTGAGATCAATCAAGAGTTGAATCTCAGCACCTTTAAGTGAAAAAAAACTATCATACAGATTTCGTGAATGATATGTTCAAAATAATAGATGAAGCTAGTGTTTCGAATTGTATGAACTTATGTTCGATTTGTAAAACTGTATCAATTTGTTCTAGTGATTAATAACTTCAATGACGAAAAAACTATGTCTGACTGCATCAAACCAATGCAAAGGCAGATTATTCTAGTACCAACTAAGCTTTTGATTTCAATTTTTTCTTCACGAAGGATGTTTCAAACAAAAACCATGGTGTGGCCTGAGTATTTTCAACAGGTGTGGACACTTTATCACCGTGGCGTTATATATTGATGATCACAAAATTAAAATATACGACTCTTTGATCCATTTCCAATACGTTTATTATGATGGACTGAACGAAATCACTATAAATGTTCTTAAGGAATTACGCAGTATGGAAAAGTTATCAGACGATCATCCTGATTGTGAGTTGATTTATCCAGAAGGTCGAATAAACAGTGATTGTGGTCCTTTATCTATTTTGTTTGCAAAACTGATTTTTTAAAAAAAAGAACAATTTATTTAAAACATGGAGTATAAGGATGAAGTTTTTAAACTCCGACCACATCATAATTGGTGTTTGACCGAAAAAAAATATACATCGAGAATTGGCATCGAACAGCAACTGATTCCAATGCTTACATCAATTCCTAGACCATCGCGCAAAAGACGATTTGGCCGATCTTTGATTAAAAAAACATTTTCGAATAAATTTCAATTCCTTGAACATACCAAATAAACCAAGTTAATAACCGTGTGTGTCTTATTAAAAACTTATTATTTAAAAGTAGTTTTTTCTGTTTTCAGAAATTAATAAACTGAAGAGACCCTTTTTTGCTTATTTTGTACTAATTTGAACATTAAGCTGTCTTGCATTAGATATCGACAGTATTTTCAACTTTTAAAGTCATATTTGATCTCTGATGGATGAGGATTTTTATTTTTTTATGTGTTTTTCCGAATTTTTTAAGTGATTTATCGATTTTGCTCTGTTGCGTCACTTGCGGATAGTTTTTCAAAGTTTGAGTGTCATTTTCGTGATCTCTAGTGACGATTCACTGTTTTCTGAAATTTTTTCAAATAAAAACATTATAGACTTTAAAAATTTGATACCCTTGAATTTTGAACTAACACCTCCTGTGAGACCCTGGGGTCGAATTTCAAAAATTTCTGAAAAATGCCCATAAAGAAACCTACATGGAATCTGAAAACACCAACAACTGGTTGATTTATAATGTCACGTAGGCGCTAGCCTCGAGCACAGATTTTTATTTTTTTAGTGATTTAATGATTTTTCACTAATTCAAGGTTTTGCTTTCTTTGATTTTTTTCAAATTTTAAGCTCATTTTCGTGATCTTTGGTAACGATTTGCCATGTGGTGAACTTTTTGGTCAAATTGATTTGTTTTTGACGTCCAAAATTTGATACCCTTTAAATTTGAAATTACACCTCCTTTGAGACCCTGCGGTCGAATTTCAAAAAGTTGAGAAAAACGCCAATGAAAAAACCTACTTGGATTCTGAAAACAGCAACAACTATTTGATGTATCATATCACGTAGGCGCAAGCCTCGAGCACAGATTTTGATTTTTCTAAACTTTGAGCGCCTCTTGCCACCTTGTGGTGAATTTTTCAAGAAATTATTTCTCATCAAAATTGGTTTTCGTCTACGACGAACACTCTGAGCTTAAAATGAAAGAAATCTGAGACCATCGATTTCAAAAAGGTATTATCGTATTCGAAATTCACCATTTCGAAGTTTGTAAATGCGAAAAAACCTCGGTTACTTCCCTTTTTAGAATTGTTTAGTTCCCGGATTAAAAAAACTCTTGCTTAAATTTTGGTATGCTAATTTTGCGTGTTCGGTGAAAATTGAAGCTAATTCGGAAATATCGTCTGGTGGAAGATAGATTTTGAAGTTACGAATATGTTTTCTTGTAGAGATACTGTTACGACCAGTGTAAATGTCAAAAACAATTGGTAATGTTCTGAGTAGCAAGATCGCGGATACATCAAAAACATATTATTTTTGGGTTCATCATGGGCTTTTAGCCTTAAAAATACATTGATAATTTCACCTTCAAATATCTACAAGAAAAAGTTCAATTTTTCGTTTTTGAAAAAAATTTTATTTTATTTTGTAAAATTTGTTTTTGACCTCAACCAACTTTGACCCCTCATACGATTCGCGTTGGTCTTACGTTTTCCATAATAAAATTGTCTCGATTTTTTGAATCGAAAGACAAAATTGATCTATTTCAACTTGTTCAGCCAGGAAATACCGTTCACGGTTCATTAACAAGAGCCATCAAAAACCGATTTGTAGTGGCAACACTTTATTTATAAACTACTGTTGAACTCTTGCTAAAGCAATTTTTTTTTACGATTATAGAATAAATCTTGAAAACTTTTGAATAAAAACTTTAAATAAACTTTGATAATAACAACATCACCGTGAGTATGTCAAATTTTCCATCGATACCCTGGAGCGGCGTTTCAAAAATTAAAAATGAATCGTATCGTATCTATAAGGACTAAATGAAAACTGGATCGTATCGGATCTAAAAAAGGAGATTTAAAAACTGGGTCGTATCAAATGGTATCTAGAGGAGTCGAAATGTAAACTGAATCGTATCGTATCTAGAAGGGTAAAATAAAAATGAGATCGTATCGGATCCTATCCAGGGAGGGGGTCACAATGAAAACTAGATCGTATCCTATCTAGAAGGGGGGGATGAGATCATATCGTATCGCAACAAAAACGACCCAATCTAAAAATTACGATGTGATTCAATTATGCCTATTCCTGGTCCATACGGTATCATACCCCCTTCAAGATATATCCCTTTATCACATTTTTGTTAATATCCGGCCCTGATAGCAAAGTAGTTTTTTTTTTTTTTTTGGGTTGGTTTTTGTTTTTTGTAGAGGGCACGTTAATCCGCGCTAAAATTATCCGCCTACAAAATAATCCGCCTAAATTTATTTTTAAAAAAGGCGATTTTTTAACTAAAAAACGTTCTAGAATATGTTGTTTTCTGCGTGCATGAAGAAAATTAATACCTTGAACTGTCCAAATTATTAAAAAAATTTAGTTCCCAGAACACTAAACCTTATAAATTTGAGTACCACTTTTTCAAAATTTAGGCGGATTATAATTAGGCGATTATTTTTAGGCGGATTAACGTTCCCCTTTTGTAGTAGGGCCGGGATATAACAAAAGTGTGATAACGGGATAATGCGAACATTTTACACATCATTTTACTTATTATAGGTGAACAATAATTTCTCGTTTTCCGAGGGCCTTCGTCAATATAGCAGGCTTCTTAAAGGGATGGTTTTATCCTTTTTATCTTCTTCATAGCAAGATAGGAAATTGTGGCGTGGCGTAATGTTTCCCGTATCTTTTTGCCTATGAGAGGGATGAAAAGGAGGATAAGTACGGGTCATACCCAGGGCACTTACTGCCAAACTAAAAGCGTCAGCAATTTCCATAATATTTCACTTTTGGAAGCCTGCTGATAAAGTATATATAATAGTAATTGTTTATAGTATATATAAAATAATGATTAAATCAGTCATAATTCCTCCTGAATCATAAGTACTGAAATGACCTTTCAAAATTTTTACTGTTCTCAAACTTATGCGCATAAGTTATGCGCAAAAGTTTTAGGATTTAACTGTTATTCAAGAATTACTTTGTAAAATAAGATAGCGAGTAAAATTTCTGAGAAGTAAAATCTCTTAATTTTAAATGTATTAATTTTAAATGTCTCATGTCACATAGTCAAATGTCTTAATTTTATATTTAAATTCAAAACATATGAAATATCTTTCGTCGTGAAACTAGAATTTTCTAAAAACAGATACTTCGAAATTTTCAGCTAAAAATAATTTTATCATTAGTTCAGACATTTCACTTTAAGGGGGTGGCATCGATCCGGCAGATTGGTACATTTTTTCAGAGCGATATATATGAAAGAAAAAATGTGAAAATTATTTTTTTTATTCTTGATCTTCAATAAAAGTGTTCATTCTTGCGAACGGTTATATTTTTAATTTCTTAACATAACTAATAATCTGTGAAAATATAAAAAAACACTTTCCACTGTACATCCATTTCCAACTTAACCCGGCTATAGAAATTTTTTTGAAGACAATAATAATAAACTTCAAACATTGTCGGGTGTAATGCACTAAAAAGTCTGGTTCCTTTTTTGCGTATTAAAAATTTCCTTGATACGAGAGTTTTGTTTTGATGAAAAATGGTCAAAAATGCCAAAAAGTAGAGAAAAACTAGTTTTTTTGAAATAAAAATTGACCTCAATTGCGTTTTGATATTGAAAAATGTTCTTACTATCTGAAAAAATGGCACCTATTACACCCTTAATTTCATAGGGATTTTTAACTAGCATAAAATTTTTGAAAATTTAGTGCCAAATGGCACTTATCGAGTGTACAGCCGAGTGTTAAAAATTTTATCGATAGTTTAGAAATGATAATCGCACGACACACTCATTAGTTGACTTACGGATATTTAATTGATACTAAAACATTCAATATGTGATTTTGCCTGATTTTTTATGCAGAGTTAAAAAAACCACTAATAAAAAATTTTGGACTTGATTTGTGAAAAATTTTCTTAATTTTTTTAAAAAAGCTGACAAAAAATGACAAATAAACATATTATGATTTTTCAAACAGCAGTAAGAAAATATGCAGACATGCATGAAAAAAAGTTAAAGTGGCTATTTTTTTAGCTTTTATTATGATGAAAAAAACGATCAGAAAAAATTTTGAACAAAAAATGCGGAAAATTTTCAAAATGCTTTGATTTTTTTTGAAAATTTTACGAATTCAAAAAATAAAGTTCGGACTCAAATCTTCCCTCAAATACGCAAAAATTATTTTTATAAGTAGATGCACATTTATTCTGGTTCAGCTAACGATAATAAGCAGAAAAAAGTAAACCAACTAATTAATTTCGTAACTTAAATTGACTCCAGTCTGCCGAGTCGATGCCANATGAAAAACGATCAGAAAAATTTGATAAAAATGCGGAAATTTTCAAATGCTTTGATTTTTTTGAATTTTACGTTCAAAAAGAATGAAGTCGGACTCATTTCCTCAAATAGCCAAAAAATGATTTTATGTGAATGGCAATTATTTTGTCAGCTACGATAATAAGCAGCAAAAATAGTAAACCAACAATTATTTCAACTTAATTGACTCCAGTCTGCCGACTCGATGCCAACACCCCTTAAAGACATTAACCCTAGAGTGACGAAAAAAATTTCCCTCAAGGCGCCAATAGCGATATATCGCCTTACTTGCACGTTGTTACAAGAAGCTCAAGTAGTGAGCCTTATTATCATGAAATCAGAAGAGAAAAAGTATATTGAGCAGATCATTTCAAATTCTAGAATTTGATTTTGTTCTAGAAAATAGTTGGAAAACCAAGGTGTATTAATATATACGTGATACGTGTCGTCAGTTATCCACAAAAATATTCATGGCTACCAACCGCAAAATATTGCTCCCTACGCACACTTTAATGATTAGATCTTTATAATGCATCGATCAAATTATTTTGAAAAAGTGAAAAAACTTGAAAAATGTGACAGAATCACAATTATTATGAAAAGATGGGTGATTTCCCAATAAAAGCAGATCATGTAATTTTTTCATTTTACTTATACATACCAAGTGACAAGTGTGGCAATTTTTGCAATTTGAAGAACTTATTATATAATAAATAGATTTATTTATGGAACTTAAATTTGTAAAATTGTAATTTCACTTCCAAAAATATCTGTCCCAGAGATGCGATATTTTCATGTTTTGTATGACGACATTCCGTCAATGGCTCACTCATTTGTTTGATGTCTAGTTTGTCGATATTTTTCGGAGTAAATTCGCGAATCTCGAAATCAACTCCGTAATATTCAAACCTTTATTCAAAAACGAATGAGTATGTTTTCGAGATCACGAAAATGCTTATCTGGTTCCGGAAGAACATTCTGTTGACATCTTTTCGCCGCCTTTTGGGTTAGAAGGTTGAGCGATGTATATCGCTCTTGAATTCCAGAGGGTTAACTCTCTAACCACCGCACTGAAAGTAATTCGCTTGAGTTTTTGTGAGACATGTCGAATCTCGATATAATATACTCCGTTATTGTAAGACATTTAATCTAATTTTGGAGAGACATGTTTTTTGAAGACATTTTACTCGCTTGTCCTTCAAATTATTTGATTGTATCTGGTTTGTAGAATAGGAATTGGTGCGGGTTTCGATATTACATCTCATGTATGTTCAGCATATGAATTGTGGGCGAATTAAATTATATTATGCTTTAATGCTCAGCCCAGGTGAAGACAGCATCACGTTACTAAACTACATCTTTTTGGACAGACTCGCCTTAGGGATCATAAGATTTTGAGGACAAGAATCAGTCTATAATTGGGAATATAAAATGCTAAAGTCTGTTATCGGATGGCTTTATAGTTTATTGAGCATGTATTTTTGGTTACTGTGAGATGACAATCCGATTGGAGTGTTTTTTTGGAGATTTATTGATTCATATTTTTTACTTTGTATTCCTTCTTAATTTTTTCATATCCAGGCCCAATTACTCAATTTTTTGTTAATGATTAAGTGGTTTTGTTTAAGGCAGAATTATGAAATTGGTGTGTCTATTTTTAGGGCATTAATATGCAGGGTGGCGCTCGAGGGCCCTCTCGAGGGCATCTTAACACCGAAGTAACAGAAATTGTACGATTTAGACAATGAATTCCCCCTTTCTCTCTCTGTAAGCTTCACTCTTGTCCTTATTACCAGTATTATTCTTAGAGTTAATAAAGTATTTTATTTTGAGAGGAAAATTACGTTTGTTATAGTTTTTGCGTTACATTGTCTATTATTGTAAGCAAATAATATTTCATATGGTCGTGAAGTCTAAAAAAAATGTCACTAAATTTAATTTTATATCTTAATTGGACGATTACGTTTGTCTCGGACAAGCTATTAGCAATAGTTTGGTGATTTATTCATAAAGACTCTTCAAAAAATGTCCAAATTAAATTTTTTTCAGCATTTTTCACATGACTAAAAAACCACAATCACCAAAAATTCTAAATGTCAATTTCGGATCAATTTCAGATTTCAAACATTCAACCTCGAATTTATTTTCCCGTGTTTGAGATCATGTGACATGCAAAGACTTCATTTCAAGTCTCGGTCATCTCCGCAGTTTCTATGTATGTTTCGATTTGTTGACAATTCGTCTCCAGAGTCTCCAGGATGTAAGGTTTGATTTCTCCTGTCAAATTTCGGGACGAAATAGTCTTATGCTTAAAAAAATGGGGGCGTACGGAGGGATTCTCCATTAATCACGAATTCATTCTTAAATTTCCAAAATACATGTTGTGCTAGAGAGCAAACAGTAAATCCTGAAATATATTATTGTCCAGACAATGCTCATTTGCAAAACTATGGCAAACACCAACTTCAGAAATTACGAAAGGTTTTTTTCACTTTGGAATTTCGCAAATGATGCTAGAGAGCGATCACAAAGGGACGAATTTAGGTGTGTATTTGAAGCACAAAAACCCGATCTTATTTCCCGTTTTAGTAATGTGACATAGCAAACTTCATTTAGTTCAGCGTCATCTCACCAAGTGTCTTGTTGATTTTTGAATTTGTAATGAATTCGTCTAGAGTTCACAGACCTGTAAGTTAGACCATAGTTGCTAATATTGTTTTCAGCAAACCGTACCCAAATAATCTTTTGGTGACATTTAATTGTCTAATTCTCACTTTCATATTAAAAATTTTCGACTTCACGCACTTTTTTGTCGATTTACAGTCAAATTCGAAAAATCCTCGCAACATCTTGCTCACCAACCCTTGGGTTTGTTACATTCCGAAAATGACGTTGTTTTAAAATGAGGAAAAAGAAATAGGACTTTCAAAAAAAAATTTGCTCGCGGTTAACTCAATTTACCGGTCGGTCGAACATGCTATGAAAAAGGCAGAGATAAAATGAGTTTCAAAGATTACGAACTACTTTGCCTGAGATTTTTAGAAGATTGTTATGAAGGAATTAAAAGATATGGATCAACCGCCCTCAGAGTACAAATCCTAACTTTTCAAAAAATGCTAAATCTGAGCATTTGATTGGTTGATCATTTCTTAATCTGACCAATGAAATCGGATTATTCCTCATTCAACGGTTTTGATTGGGTGCTAATATCTTGCGTTGTTTGTATCATTCAAATAGTTAGGATTTGTACTCTGAGGGCCGTTGATCCATATTAGCCTTCGTAATTGCCTTTCCAGCATGGATAACCCCCTTAAGGGAGTCGGTGCATTTTGACAGATATGGATATGGGCTCTTGATGAACAACTTTTTACTGAGTTTATATATTCTTCTAAATAGATCATCAAAGTTATGTTTCATAATTCAGGCAACTTTTGTAACTACAGAATTTGCGAATTATTGCTATTTAAGAAAATTTTGAATTCGAATTAAACATTATAAAAAATATGTTTTGTTCAAATTTTTTACAATTTTTGTTTGAAATTAAAAAAAACACTTCAAAATGGCTACTTTAACTTTTTGCGTAGTTGACCCCATAAATTTTTTATGCTTTTTGAAAAATCATATGACATGGTTTTGTGATTTTCCATCAAAATTAATTAGAAATATTTTGAAAATTTACCTCATTTCTTGTTCAAAAATTTTCAAACTAATTTTTATGGAATCCTCAGCTAAAAATATTGAGAATGGCTTCTGTCACTATATTCTGACATGTCCTAGTTTTGTTTCGTCGCTCTTGTTTATACTCTGAATCATACTTTTTGAAACGAAACTTCGGTTTGGCAGGAATCCATCGAAGCCCGTTTTTATTCAGAATAAATCAAATTGTATCACACTCAAACTTGCCAAATTGTTAAGCCGACTCATCCACCGTGTGAAATTTGACAAATTAAACTCGTGAAAAAAATATTTCTTTCGATGTGCTATAATTTCGGTTTTTTTGTCTTTTATCAAAAATTTAAATTTTCGATTTCGACGCAAAAACCGTATTAATTGAAATTAAATAAATTGTCAGCAGTGGTCGAGACTGTTTTTTAGGGCTCCTAATAAATAACAAATAGAAAATAAATTTCAATTTAGACCTCTTCGATAGCTAACGCGAGTTTTTTGATTGTTTTAACAAACGCCAATTTACAAACTAAAATCAATCGATCTGAAAAAATAAGATTAAACAAAGTAAGCTCAAAAGTGGCAACTTTCGTTCGAAGAAATTTCTACCCAAAAATTCAAAGTAGCAAAAAGTTTCCCATGAAGACAAAAAATTGAAAAAGTGAAAATCTTCCAAAATGCACCGACCCCCTTAAGTCAAAGTCACCTTAACAAATAATTTCAAGTAATCAGAAAAATAACTAACAGCGAAAACATGTAACCTGGGCACATCATGAACTTTTCATGATATGACTCATTGATGGTTTGCAGAAATCAACTCGCTTAATGATTGAATCTGGACTTGGACATCATCTAGAAAGTAAATTAGTGAATAAGATAATTTAATTTAGATTTCAATTTGTGGTCAAAATAATTAAGCGACCACTTCACAAATCTAATTTAAAATGTGTTATATCACACGATAAATTTTGATCTACTGTATGTGTTTAAGTTTTTTATAGTTGCATATATCAAAAATCCTGCCTAGTCCTCGATTTATCTGGAGCGTCATAACTTTGATAAAATGGACACAGGCTCAAAATTCAATATATACACTGCATAAAGATTCGATCTTGTTAAAAAACAATCGAAAGTGACAACTTGAGATTTTTTTTCATTTATTTCAAAAAATCTCTAGGTTTTTACAAAAATCTCTAGGTTCCAAAAAATATTTTGAAAATTTTATCCCTTCAAAGTTGTTACTGGTTACTTTGCCTTTTAATGCTGATTCAAGGCTACATTTACGAACCTGGCGATTTGGGTCATTTGGTTGCAAAGCGAATGAATCGATTAAAATGATTAGTTTTTTTCATTCAATTCTTCTGATAGCTTTAATGGCAGTTGATCGCTATTTTACCGTTGTTTTAAGAATAAATCGAGGAAAAAAGTGACTTACTTTCGTTAAACTAAGTGCTTTAGTAAGGGTCAACCGACCTTAAAAAGTGGCCATCTTAAAGGGGGTAGTGTGCATTGCCATGCAAAAAAATAACAGGGACACACTTATTTGATTACCGGTATTTTATTACATGTATAAATGCA
>SCLH01001819.1:31338-48957 GCA_004367855.1 Oikopleura vanhoeffeni | reverse complement strand
AAAAAAAACCCAAAGCGAGTAGGTTTCATACCCTTTTTTTCAGAAAAATCGTCATTTTTCGTCGATTTTCACTATTTTTGGTTATTTCAGAGTCCTATAACTCGAGTTTTAATAAAAAACTAAATTGAAAAAAATCACCTGATTATCAGTGGATCAGGGCGCCCTATTTAAAGCCGTTAAAATTTGATTTTGACAAACTTTTTTCTTAACCAATCAGAAAGCCGGATTTTCCCAGATTTTTTTGGTCATTTGACCTCAAAAATTTTTTCGCTGACCCCAAATTGACCAAATGTACTTTTTCGATTTTTGAGTTTCGGACTAAACATCAAAAAGGTGAGTGACCTGGGACAGCCTAACTATTTTCCCATTTTCTTCAAAATTTTTTTCTAAATCCTGATTGCTTCAAGAAAAATATTCCGGTTCCGACAAATATATTTTTATCAGATTTTGTTTCTGAATATATTGATTACGGAGCCTCCTGGTAATTTTTTGCTAGATTTTAGGCCAAAAGTTTAGAATAATTCGGCGTTTGATAATGACAAATCCAATAACATTCCTAGATAGCTCAAACTGAGCACATATATTTATTGAAAAATAAAATGGAACAAATTTGTTCGAAGGTCACATTCATTATTTTCTTCGCAGATTACGGCTATGTGTTTACTAACAGTTTTTGTAAAAAAATTAAAAACAGTAGTCTATTGGAACGTGTTTTTACTTTATGCATCTCTGGATAGTGTTGCCAGGTTGAGCTTTCTAAAAGCTTTATGTGAGTCGTTTTAATCAAATTATTTCGAAATTTGGCTTAAATCTAGCAGAACCGACAGGGCCTCCGAATCATGATATATTCTCATAAATTAGATTTGTTTAGCTTTGGGGTGTTCCCGGGAGATGAAACGCCCCTTTAATAAAGTCGCGCTCTGATTGGTTAGCGTGAATCTCTCGGGGACACACAAGCTAAAAAATTGGGAAATGTATTAAATAATATAATACTTTTTCTGTAACGGAACTCCATCTAAAAATGCTTACTATCTCTATAACGCGTTTCGAATCCATGTTGTCTTGTGTGATTATGAATGTGATTATAGGCAAGGGTCTTGTAAGGAACCTAAATTATGGTGTTAATCATCAGCATCAAGACAATCATTTAGACACATCAGTGGGATTCGAACAGCGCTGTAGAAATAAAGCGTTTTTGAGATGGAGTTCCGTTCCGAAAAGGATATCCTCACTTTATGACAGCGTATTTTTCCGAATTTTGTTTTTCTAATTCATGAGAAGTTTTTACTTTTAAAATTAAATACAAAAACTACAAGTTCACAATATATATATATTGTATAAATATATAAATATTTATAATCATCTTGAGCTATCTAAGTACTTAATAGAATGAATCGTTTCCGAGAGCCTTAATTAAGGAGGTGGCATAAACCCGGCAGACTAAAGCTAATATAACTAACGAAATTAATTAGTTAGTTTATTTTTCTGTGCTTATTGTCGTTAGCTCAACCAGGATATATATGATCCAGCTCATTAGAATAATTTTTTATCTATTTTAGGAAAGATTTGAGATCAAGTTTTCATCTTTGAAATCGGAAAAATTAGAAAAAAACAAAGCATTATAAAAATTTTCCGCATTTTTCGCCCAAAATTTTTTCTGTTTCGATAACTGAAATCTGTGGGCAAAAACCAAAGAAATAGCGAATTTAACTTTTTTCATGGATTCCAACATATTCTCTGACCGCTGTTTGAAAAATCATAAAATTTTTATTTTTTATTTAATTTTTTAGAACATTTCATGAAAATTTGTTGCCAAATCAATTCCAAAATTTTTTATTGGTAGTTTTTGAACTCTCAATAAAAATCAGGCAGAATCACAAATTAAATGTTCTGGTGACTATTGAATTGCCGTATGTCAACTAATCGGTAGGTCTCGCGTTTATCATTTTGAATCTGTTGATGAAATTTTTAACACTTGACTGTACACTCGAAAAGTGCCATTCGGCACTGAATCTTTTTAAATTTAATGATTGTGAACCATTTTAAATAAAATTTAGGGTGTAGTGGGCGTCATTTTTTTTGATAGTCAGGACATTTTTTAATATCAAAACGCAATTTAAGGTCAATTTTAATCTCAGAAAAAGCTGTTTTTCTCTACTTTTTGCCAATTTTTATAGGAATACTAATTAGCGGACACCCGCAAATAAATGAAGTTTATTAATATCGTCTTTAAGAAAATCTATAGTCGGGGTCAGTTGGAAATGGATGTACAGTGAAAAGTGGTTTTTTATATTTTTAAGAATGAACACTTTTATTAAAGATAAAAAAATAAATTTCCACCTTTTTTTCTTCAACTATTGCTCTGAAAAAATGAACCCATCTGCTTGACTTATGCAGCATTAGTTATGCTACTCAAAAGGGTTTGCTTCTGGAAGGTACAGTAACTTAGGTACTCTGGTTGAGAAAAGGATATGAATCATATCTTGTATTCGGGAAGACTGGCGTTTAATAGTTCGGTAGCTTCGAAAGGCGGCAAGAGATTCAAGAGGGGTTGTCTTTCGCTTAGGTTGTGAATTGTTTTGTCGCTCGATGCAAAATGACTTTTTCTTCAACTATTGCTCCTGAAAAAATGAAACCCATCATGCTTAACTTATGCGCATTAGTTATGCACTCAAAAGGGTTTGCTTCTGGAGAAGGTCACGTAACTTGTACTCTGGTTGAGAAAAGGATATGAATCATATCATATGAATCATGATCTGTATCGGGGACTTGGCGTTTAATAGTTCGAAGGCGGCCAGAGATTAAGAGGGGTTTATCTTTTTCGCTTAGGTTCTGAATTGTTTCTGTCCGCTCGTCAAAATGCACTTTTCTTGTGGCTAAGGGATTAAGAGGGATTAGAGTTTTTTGCTTAGGTTCTACACTTTTTGTGTCACGTGAATAAAATGGAATTTTGGTTCAGTCATAAGCAATCGAGCCTCCTGCGGGCGCTGTGTGAGCACAAGAGAAATAGCTTGGTACCAACCTTTTCTTTCAGCCCGGTTTCAAAATACTTTTACGTAAACAAAAGGAAACTATTGCCATTTGGTAATACGCACCATTAACGCGTATTTTAATTATCAACTTAAGGGTGGGGAAAGCGACACCCTTCTTTAACGGCATTTACAAATAACAACGATAATCAAAAATTTTTTCCTGACTAAGTCGATCAACCAGAGAATTTTAATGGTCTTACCATGAAATCCTTATCTGCTCTAGAAATTTTTCTTAAGGGGGTATTGCGACTCTGATTTGAATTTTCCTATGGTGAAATTACTGAAACTAACAGTTTCATGAGAAACCGAAATGCTAACGTTGTAGATCTATCTTTGATCTTGCGAAAAAAATAACATCACAGAATTTATTTTTGACCATTACAAACCAATAAGGTAAGTACGTACAAGGTGACCTTTGCCAAACTGCAAAACTATATCCTCCCCAACGGTATAGTCAAAATCGAGCTTCAAATTTTCACAGATCACGTAAACAGAGTAACAGCCAATCTTTCTTCGAGGGCTTTTTTTGATCCGGCGAACTGAAGCAATTCTTTTTTTGAATTTTTTTTTGAAAGCAAATATTTATACAAAAAAAACTTCAGACTCATTGTCGGGCTGTTATGCACCTAGGTATCAGCTGGTAAAATAATTATCCCACATGGAAAATTCCTCACATATGGACAGTTTTTTTTCCATGAAAGAATGAATAAACAGTTTTTTAGAAAAAAATTGACCTTCATTGCGATTAAATATTCGAAGAAATGTCCTGATTTCAAAATAAAAAAGTGCCTATACACCGAAATTAATTTGAGATTTTTTGAGGAAAAATAAGAATTTTTTATAAATTGCGTGCGCAAATGACACAAACCGGTCCTCACAAGCCAAGTGATCGTATTTTATAGGTAGTATCAGAAACATATTCCCTTGAACGCTTCCATCGGTTGAAATTACGGAAATCAAATAGCTATCAGTAAATAACCACAACTGATTCGGCCTGAACTTTTTTAAGAAGAATTCACAAAAAGCATCAATAAATAAATTTTGATTTGCCAAAAATTTTCATAAATATTTTCTAAAAAAGTCGACAAAAAATGACCAATAACATGTTATGATTTTAAACAGATTCAGAAAATATGGTAAACACTGCAGAAAAAAGTTAAAGTGGGCTATTTTTTTCTGTTTTTATTCACAGATTTCAAAGAAAAAACAAACAAAAAATTTGGGTAAAAATGCGCGAAATTGGTATGAGATAATGTTTTTGAATTTTTTTGAAAATTTACGAATTCAAAAAAAGTTCTAACTCAAGATCTTTCCCTAAAATACCCGCGTGCAGTTTCAAGTAGCGAATCCCACAAATATTGAAATGATGTCGGTTTGAGTGAAACAAAAACGGGGCTTTTTATTTACAAATCGATTATTCTTGATGAATAGCTTAGTTTCAAGTATCGAAGCTGTCAACTTTAGTGAAATGTTAATATTTAAAGAAATTTACTATCTTAAAAAAATTAACTATTTATAAAACCATATTTTATAAAAAGACGACAAAATTAACATAGGTACCAACAATCTGTAGAACAACAAAAAATAACCTAAGATTAATGCTTGAATGTAAAATGGTTCGTCCCTTTGACTTTAAACATTGTGTCGGAAACAAGACACATACTGAACGGCCCGCCTGTGTTCAACCGAATATTTCCCATCTCAGCCGATAATCAAGGCAGGATTATTAATTAATAAGGAAATGATCGGTTCATAAAATGCAGCTGCATTTGCTCATGTGCCCTCTAGCACTATATGACGCAAACCCTACATAAGTTTTGCATTCAGACTAGGAAAGAATATACTTTTTTGAGAATGCCGAAATTTATTCCAATTCTCCGGCAATTGACAGGAAATTCCTCGTGAAATTCCTAGAGATATTTTCAAACTATTTTAAAACACAAGGCACAGGAATTGAACTCTGTTGAAAAATGCTTGCGGTAAAAGCCTGCCAAAAGTTCCGAGGGTATCAATCTTCAAGGAATTAAATCTGGTTTACGAAATTATTTTCCCAGCTGAATTTCCATGCCATCAAACAAATAAAGACTGGGATAAATAGGCGATTTGCATAATTTTTATATTATTTTTTCTTAAATTTAATGACAATCGAAATTTCTGAATTCTAGGGTCATTTTCTTCTGCATTTAAGGGATCATATCCGATAGCGCTCCTACTCACTTTTTCTAGTGTTATGGAATTTTTGCTTAAATATTCTTATATCTATTTTGTTTCCTTAAATTTAATTCTAATTGAATTAAAATCGAAATTTCTGATTTCAGGTCATTTTTTCTGCATTTAAGGGGATCAATATCCAAAGCGCCCTTATCGCCATTTTCGTAGATTTCGGATTTTGCAAAATATTTTTATATCTAATTTGTTCCTTAAATTAAATTCTAAATTGAATGAAAATCGAACATTTTGCCTTTAGGGTCATTTTTCTCTGGCATTGTAAGGGGTACTCATATCCGAGCGCTCCTTATCACGCTTCTTTCTAGTGTGATGGAATTTTTGCTTAAAGTATTTTATATTTTTTTTCCTTAAATTTAATTCTAATTGAATGAAAATCGAATTTTGATTTAGAGGTCTCTTTTTCTGCATTTAAGGGGATTCATTACCGAAGCGGCTTCCTATCACCTTTTCTAGAGTTGAATTTTCTGCATAAATATTCTTATATTATTTGTTCCTTAACATTAACATTCTAAATTGAATGAAATCGAAATTTTGATTTAGGGTCAGTTGTTTTCTGGACATACTAAGGGGGATATAAGTCCGATATGCGGCATCCATTATGCGAATTTTAAGGACTGAATGCGTATATTTATATTTTTGTTTTAAATTAATCTAAGATGAAATTGTTTAGTCATTTATCATGCACTTTAGGATATCGAACGCCACCTTTCTAAATCAAACCGTAGACCTAATAATTTTTTTTGAATAGCAGAAACAGTTTATTTAGCGTACAGACTATCGCAAACTGTAAACAACTGCACGGCTCTTAGAAAAAATGGAATCAGACTGTTAGTGTACTAATACAATTTAGTCTGGTGTTCTAAGATACATTGCAAGAAAAAACCGCTATCTGCTTCGTGAAGTCTAGTTGCTGCATGGCTCCGATCCCTGCTAAGCTTGTAATTCGAATTAAATAATACGGTTAATGGTGGTATTACCTAAAATGGGAAATAGTTTCATTTTTGAACGTAAAAGTATATTTTTGGAAAACGGCTGAAGAGAAGGTTGGTAACCCCGAAGCTATTTCCTTTGTGGCTCCACAGCGCGACGTCGGAGGCTTCGATTTGCTATTGACTGAACCAGAATTCTTTTATCAAAGTACAGCAAAAAGTTAGAAACGAAGCAAGGAACTCGATAATCCCCTTGAATCCCTTGCCCCAAAAAAAGTGCATTTTTGACGAGCGACACAAACAATGTCAGACCTAAGCGAAAGAAGACTATAACCCCTCTCAATGCTCCGCCTTCGAACTCTTAAACGCCAGTCTTCCGAATACAAGATATATAGACATATGATCCTCATGATTGCCTTGGGCTTGTTTAATTGAAGGCGTGTACTCACCACTGACGCAATAATAAAATTGATCAGATTCCATATGATTCAATTCTCTGCATATATTTCTGAGATGGAAGTAGTGTTTTTTGTTTCAAACGTCGATAAATATTTCTTCTTGTATTTCTACTGCTGAAATTTATTAGACTGGTTTCCTTGAGTCTTGATTTATGACTCCAGTTTATTTTAAGGTCGCCGTCCGTTTTTTCAGGACTTCCCAAGTTTTTTCCGTGCAGATGTTTCTGACGATGATAAAAGTGAATCCGCTAAAAAAACAAAAAATGGATTGCTCGTCATGAAAAGAATTTATAAAACATCTCTTAGTTCTGTGCTACAAAATTGTCAAAAGCCAAGGTCGAAAATGTTGCTGCGAGGTAAATCAGCTAAGTTAAAAACAATAGTTCTTTAGTTAATTTTTGATAAGTCGGATTTTTTTCCAAAAAAAAACCCAAAATCTGAGGTTTTGATGTGCATTTCGGCTAGTAAAAGTTTTTATTTTTCAGTTAAAAACCCTCAGCTAATTCGACGAAAAATTTCATTATCTACGAACCTTACAATGAATTAGAAATTTCTTCAGGTGATATTCAACAGTCATCTTTTGTTTGCTCGTATAAAATTATTATACGCCAAGAAAAATTTCGTCGAAAAGAATCGATATGCACTATTGTTATTTTGTACTGTTTTCGCTTAAAAAAAAATTGTGTTCATGGTTTCTCGCAATTACCGACATATTGTTTGCTCCGAAAAACTAATAACAAATGTGAGTCTTGGATGTTTTGTCAAGAAAAGACAGGTCATTTCAATTCTCTAACAGCGTTCAAATCGTGAATAAATATATCTGATTTCCTCGAGACAAGTTCAAACGACAGATCAAATTTTATGGCTTTCGAGAATATGAATGATATTTGGAAATATGTAAGCAAGGTTTTCCTGTGATACGGTATTTTGAGAACGGTGCAAGCAAAATGGAGAATTAGCAAAATGTGAGAATTCTACATTTCCGCAAAAGCAAAAGTGGAGAATTCTACACTTTCGCTTTTTAAAAGCAAATGTAGACATAGCAAAATGTCGAAATAAGCTAGTTAGATGTTAGAATAAGTTAAATGTAAAAAAAGCTCAACGTAGAAAAGGTGAAATGATCCTCGAATGAGTAATGTGAAATCAGCGAAATGGCGAAACTTTGGTTTAAAACTAGATAAGTTTCTGCGGTTATCTATTTAGCTGCAGGAGGAGACCGACCTTCAGCATTATCTGCGTTCTGTCAGGGTTAAAGTATATATTGACAACGGTTTTTGTTTCATGTAACAGGGTATGATGTCAAGGTAGGGGGGGGCGGGGAGAAAAAACTACCCACGGGTGTAAGGTTTTTACCTTTTTTTTTTCCAACGACTGGTTACACTTGATTTCGCCGTTTTGATTGTTGTCAGAAGAGTTTTCTCTAGATTCAACCAATCAAGAACGGCGGCAATATCAAGTGTAACCAGTTGAAAAAAGAAGGGGAAAACCTTACACCCTCAAATTCTCCTAATTACAGGGAGTATGGTCGCGATTTTACAGGCCAAAAACAGGGTTTTTAGCGTCGTCTTCACTGAGCAGAGAAAGGTCTGGCTTACGTCAAATATATACGGATATTTGGAAGTTTTCAGTGGTCAATTTTGCACAAACGTTTATTTTTGAACATAAATTTTTGCAGAAAAATACTTAGAAAAAATCGAAAAAACGCAAAATTTTGGAAAATTTTTTTTGTTGGTCTTTGGGTTGTTTTATGCGTTCAAAACATAAACAAATTGATTTGTGCATTTTTATTATGACATAGAATCTACTGTCAGAAATGTGGGAACGGGATACCACTTAAGCAATTTGCTCTAAGCACTAGCTATTTTTGCAAAGATTGGAAAAACTGATTTTGGACTGTATAACCAGCCGGTGCCGTCTATAGCAAAAACTGTTAACTCCCCACACCGTAGAAACGAGAAACTCTCGCCTCACAGTCAAAAGCCTAGTCTAAAGGCAAAATATTGTTGAGCGCTAATTTATTATTTGGTTTATTCGCATTCTTAGGTACAGAAGCGGCTTTCCTAGTTAGAAGCTTGTTACAGGTTCATAAATGATGAATGGGAAAACGGAAGAGATATCAATTTTACTTATTTTTCTCACTGATTGAGATTACTCGATCGCACTGTCGATTCTCGGCTAACGTAGTTGACCCTTTTTGTTTTTTCTTTATTATTTAACTGCAAGTCTAAGAACATTTTTATTTTAGTCGGAGTCTACGAGTTAAGGATAGAATAAGTAATAAAATAATCATCGTGTAAACTCGATAACTGCAGAGAAAAGAGAGAGTTGCATCACTAGATTCTCTGGATAAACCATACATTTTCTTACAAGTGCATATAAGTTACGAAATTTACGAGTGAAACTCTATGCTGTTTATAATTTCTCAGATTTGAAATATGATATCTCGCATCTACCAAAACTGATCACAAATGATTTATACCGGCGTATAAGCGGCGCGTCAAAATATAATTGCAGCAAAATGTGAAAAATATGCTAATTCTCGATAACTCAAATACATTACCACGACTATGTTCTACAGCTTGTTGTATTTGTCTTTGTCGGCTTTATTTGGATTAAATTGCCGTTTCAATTCTTTTGGAAAATATTTTTTTGGAAATGTATTGTTTTTTCATGATTTTGTAGAGTTTCATATTAAAAAAACTTGTGAACAAAATATTCTTCTTATAGAGAAACTGCAGAAAAAAATTAATTTATCAAATCCTGAATACTTTCGTAAAAATTGGCTTTCCTGCAGTAAATTCTGATACTTATGTATCGTATTTCACACAAATTAATTTTTTAAGAAATGTTTTGGCGAATAATCCTAAAAAAAAGTAGGAATAATAATCTTCGACGGTTAATCGATAAATTTCCAGAATATTTTTAGGAAAATAAACTTGGCAAACTCTATGTACACATTTAGATGTAGGTCGTGACGCATGTTATTTCTACGCCGTTTTTGACCCCAGAAATTTTTTTTGGCCTTCAGTAGTCAAAGGGTGTGAGGTCGGGTACCGCACAGATTCTCTTTCAAATTTAAACAAATATCTTCTGGAATCCAAAGTTTGAATTGCTACGCATTTTTTTTAAGATACAGTATGGTAATTTAATAATTATCACGGGTTACCTTCATTCGCTTGGGTTATACGATACTATAGAAACGAATGAATACTCTTTTGACTGGATAATCTGGACAGAAGTTTAAATTGAATTTAGACAGCCCGGAGGATACCAGACTGGCCCAGTTTTGGTAGGAATTTGCCAGTCCGCGCAATCTCCTTTCTGAAGGTATGTTAAAAAACGTAGACCGTAGATAGGGGAATATACAACCACAAATCCTACCAATGGGAGTCCTGGTATCTCGCTCTAAATCATTACTTCTGTCCAGATTATCCAGATCAAAAGAGTTATTCATTCGTTCTACCTAGCTTTGGTATACGTACAAGCAATGTAATTTTTTTTAAAGATTATGATTATCGAATTTCAAAAAATATTAAAGGTTTTTTTCTTTTCTTTTTAAAAATTGCGAAATTTTACATTTGCTTTTCTACCTTTTGTTTTTTCCATTCCATTTTCTACATTTGTTTTTGCCCGTTTCTCAATTTCTACACTACTCATTCTACATTTGCTTTTTTCTACATTTCACGCAGTTATTGTTGACATTACTCAAAAAGCAAATGTAGAATTTCCATTTTGCTAATTCTCCATTTGCTTGCGACCCGTTGAAGACTCGTGTCGGATACAGGATATGGACGCAATCTATGGTTGTTATCTAAATAAAAATATCCAGTTGGTAAAAATTTCAACCAATGGTTTTTTATAATAATATTAAGTAATTTATACTCCACCCAATGTTCTTTCTTGGATTTGTTGTTCCTTTTATTTTGATATGCTCCCCAACTCTGCTCACGCACGAAGAATAATGGTCAAAGTAAGCAAACCCGAAACCGCGGCCCTATGCGAGAAAAAAGCTAGACCAAGGTGAAAAAGAACTTGAGCAAGGGAAGAACCACTTTATTATCAAGACTGTAGTTGCAAGATACGCGAAGACACCAATTGATGAGATACGGAAAGTGGACCAGAGAGGGGTATGTTAAGTCACGCAAGAATGTTTATTTCAACGTTCGATCTACCAATAATAACAGTCATAAAATTATTGATCAACTGAGTTTGTCCGACCTGAATCAAAAGAACACAACAAAAACACTTCTCTCAAGACACGACTAGGTACCAAATTGAGCTTCCAAAATGAAAAAATGTTTGCTCAGACAATTACTAGAAGGTTCCCCAATCAGCTCAGACTATTTTCAAGCCACAGACCCACTAGACTCATCTTGATATGAGGAAAACATTTGTTTGATTACGCTTCCATCACTGCGCTATCATTTTTCCGATAAAACTAAAAAATCGAAAATATTTTAAAAAAGCTTCCAAACGCATCGACGTAGCCCCACTTGAGGCAACGGGTTTAAAAAAATAAAACTACCGCTTAAACACCGCACTCCCACACCTCCTCTGAACACGCTTAGGATATTCTTTTATTTCAATAAATTGGCCCAATTTTAATTAATTCCAATAATCTCCATAATTTTATCCAATGTTACAGTTTGCTGGACCTTCGGACGATAATGTAAGATTTCAGGGTCACTTGACCATCTGATTGGTCCATAACGATGCTAACACCAAACTTTTCTTCATTATAATTGTAAATTTGGAAAGTGCGTCCTGATTGGTTGCTCACACACCATGAGCATTTAGTGGAGGTTAAAAATAACTCATGAAATGTTTGTCTGATACAGCACTCTCATTACGGTAATCATAGGTGTAGTGAATCACTACTAGAGATATTTTGACAATACCGGTATGTCCATACCTCATGATAATCCGCAGTAGGTCTCGTGCTTTCTAGATTACATTGGCGAGCTGCCCGTCAAATTTTATCTGTTCGGACATTACAATCCGAATGTGAAAACTTCGTTTTTAAAATGGCCCCAAAAAGACTTTTCAAACCCTTTTTCAAAAATTAACAATAAAGAAATACCAATACTGGCCAGGTTCAATGCACGAGCTAAATGTTGAAATTACACTAGAGTAAAGGTAGGACACCGCAAAAACTTTTTTTCTCCGACAGAAAATTTTATTGTAATACCCCATATTGTACCCGACGCACAAGAACAGACATTCCGATTCCGGCAAATCAAAATTTTTTTAATCTTCACCACACACCTTTTCAAAAATCTACACACTCACGCTCTGCGGGGAATCGAGTGAATTTTCAAAGAAAAAAAAGTTGAATCAAAATGCGATGAAAAAATAGACGCCTACACCTGTAATACAAGTTGCCTGGAGTTGAAACATCACTTTGATGTATATTGAAGAAGAATAATAAACCCTAGGACACAGAGTTTTTTCATCAAGAGCTATATCCGTAATCTGTCAAGTAACAGACTCCTTAATTCGCTCAAGTTTTTTCAAAAATGATGTACTAGAAGTAGTCCCTATTCAACTGTGTTTAAAACCCGGTCTGATTAGGAAACGTAAGTAGTTTTTAAGTTAGTAGGGCCAGGACATAACAAAAGTGTGGAACTAAGGGATATAAGATAGGTCCCGCAAATATCTTAAAACCGATCAAAAAAGTGCTTTCCCCTGATCACTTATGTTCTTCCGCCACACTCGTCACACTATCACCCGAGTCCTTGATATATTTCTACCACGTGTTAATGGCTGGGCCCTCAATACTTTACGCCATCTTTTCACCATTTTCATATTATTTCGGCTTTTTCAGAACCCAACTCAGCCGATAATTTGTAGTCAATCTTAGATAAGCTTTCGGCTAAAAAAATGGCTAAAGGCTCAGCCAGTCGTAATCGAAAAAACGGCGGGCATATGCAGGCCTCAAATAAAAAATGAAGCATGTAGTAAATCGGTATCGGAGAAGCCAAAATACAGTAAAAATTCTGGAAAAATGCCCACTTGCCATTGTGTAAAATTATATCAGAGAGTTCACTGGTAATCAGACTTTCTGAATTACCGGTTTTCTGAGCAAAACATGGAATTTTCGAAAAATCATGTTTTTGCATTAAATAATCGATCTAATTTTTTTTATTTGCGACAATATTTTCAATATTAATGCTCCGGCGGTCTAACAGGAGCTGTTGTTTGTATTATTGTGTACACTTTTGCGCCATGACAACACTTTTTGATTTAGAAAAACAAGCGATTAATGCAGAAAAATCATGATTATTAATGGTAACAGTCTAATGGCAATTCCATAATAAAAAATATTCTATTAAAAATCATCTAACCTTTATATTTTTTATTAAGCTTCTCTCTTTAATGATAATTTAGATAGCATGCCCTCCCGGCGGCCGCGGGGGCTGTATCTGTATTATTGTGTACACTGAGAGTATCAAAACTTTTTGATGTAAAAATGTTTTGAAACTGATTCTCTAGAAACAATCTGGTCCAGTGAATCAGTATTTAAATACTATGTATTTCAAATACATATATTTCCAATTGTGTTTAAAAGATAATTGTGTACACTAAGGCCATGGCACAACTTTTACTTGCTACTGATACAAACCATTAATTTAAATATCTCTTTAATATTCCAGTAATCATGCTGAGAAACGTGGGTTGCATTAAAAAAAAAGATACCTATGCTGAATAGTATTTTAACGGTAAAATTTTGCTGGTTAACTAGGAATATACAGTTATAGTGTACACTCGTTGCAGGCAAAACTTTCTCCGGAAAAGTCTATGGTTATTGTTAAAAATGGTCGTTTGTTCTCGGAACACATACCTATTTTTAACCCTAATAGCCTTCCAAAAAATAGCTTTGCGTCGTTTTATATACCGTGTACACTGGACACGATCTTACTAAACCCTAATCTCTAAACTTTCAGAAGATTATACGTTACGACAACAATTATACGTGTTACACCTCCGGTGCATGCAAAACTTTTTGTCAAAAAAACTAGGGTTGGTGCAGCAGACTAGGTTCCTAGGACCCTAATTTCTACCTGACCCTATTTTTTCCTGACAAACAGTTTGGCACGGTTTTATCCCGTGTATACTGGGCACCGAGTTTTTAAAATTTTAATTTTATAACATTTAATTTTGTTAGATTATTTTGTTAAATTTTTTTCCATTTTTTACTTTATTAATAAGCTTAATTAGAAATTCTCTTCAAAACACTAATAATGCCGAGATATTTTTTCGATATTCCTTGAGCATCTCGTCACAGAGCTTATTTCTCGCCTTTGGAAGATTCATAGAGAATTAAATTGATAAAAGTTATTTTTTGAGGATTTCGCCTTCGAACAAATTGTGGGTGTAACTGGATGAGTTTTGAAACTCAATTCGCTCAAACAGATCAATTTCCTTCTAAAAAAAATCTCAGGTTGCATATGTCCCTATTTGCTCTTCAAGCGGCTCCTGTTGGTAATTTGGAACATTTAAGTGTTCATTTTCGACTTTTCCTGAAACCACTTACTCAATAGGCCAACGAAAAAATAAGTCCAGAAATGTTACATTTGCTCTCTGCGCTTCCTTGTGGTCACATTTGGGACATTGAATACATTCATTCTTCGACTCCTGATGCAAATTAACCCATTAAAATTTGGGTGCAGCCATATGCCTTCGCATATGCTTTGCATTTGGCCCGCAAATATCCATGCCGATAAAAGCAAAAAAGGTTTCCCGTACCTACAAAAATGACGGATAAATAGGGCTTTCTGCGGAAAAAAAATGACTCTGGTCTTGGAGCCTTTCCTGATTAATAGAGTAATCATGTCTTTAATTAATTAATTAATGCAAATCATTCTTATAACATGTAATGAATTCTGTCAAATATTACAATTCTATTAACTAATGGGATCCACAAAGTGTACCAAATAATTAAAACAAAAGATATGTTTTTATTTAATCGTGCGAAATTTGGGAAAGTAGCCCAGAAAAATTTCCAAATTTCTTTCCAAATCTAAGACGATTTCATAAAAAATGATCGTTATCATAATGCAAATTTAACACAAAAAAAAATCAACCTTTTCGCACTTTTTAAGATACGACTCATACCCTTCGCATGAGGATGCACGACATGATAAAGGATTATTTTACAATTACGAAAATAATTGAGTTAGATTTAATTAACTTTTATAGGTAATTTTATTTTAGGTGCCCCCCTCTGGGGCAAAAACCCGTAAGTAGGTATCGAGAAAACGGTTTTTGCTCCGATAGCCAGCCAAACTTTTAACCAATGAAAAAAAATCGATTTTTCAGGGTTACCGTTTACGGTAGTCACTGAAAACACCGGTAATTGTGCTCTAATACACTAGGTGTGTCAGGTGTCCAAAATAAACAATGCCAAAAATTTCTCTTGAAAAGTCACCCTATAAAAGATCATTGAGTTAGAATATGATTAAGTTCGCTTAAACGCCAATCTACCGGGTTTTCAGCTGACTACCGTAACCCGGTAGCACCCTGAAAATGAAATTTTTTTTCATTGGTAAGTTTGGCTATCGGATGCAAAAAACCGTTTCTCGATACCTAACTACGGTTTTTTGCCCCAGGAGGGGGTCACTAAAATAAAGTTTACCTAATGAAAACTGCTTTAAAACATTGTCATTTTTATGAGTTTCTAAACTAGTGCACCTTATTATAGTTATCCATAAATGAAAACGATCTTCATTTGGAAATAGTAATAGTCAATTGAATTGAAACAGGTGGTCCGTCAATTTGGTAATGTGATGATGACAAAGAAAAAATATTTTTTTTTGATAGGGAAATTTTATACTTTTGATTTTTAGAGAATGTTGCTGTGAGTTTGGATCAAATTTTTTTTTTCGTGATGAAACAACATATTCCTAGCGTCAAAAAAATTTTTCTTTGTCGGGGAACCAGGGAAAAAAAATTCTCAAAATTTTTTTTTCAATCGTTGAAAAATGCGAATTGAAAAAACGCGTGCATAATTTTTGGCCAAAATTTTTTTTGGAGTCAGATCAGCCCAAAACTAAAGCTCCGAAAGAAATAAAGATCGCGGTTGGTCGATTTTTGCTTTCCTACCTTACCTAGAGCAAGCTTTAATAGAGATAAACTACATGGCTCAATTTTCTCTCAACTTGGTTAGCTCGAAAATAAGTAAAGAAAGCCATCATTTACAAACTTTTTTGCCAGAAAGCTCCAGAGGCCAGAATTTGAGAAAGTTTTATCTACGTGAGTTAATCTTTTGACCTTTTTTGGCCGTGGACCACGGCCCTGTGGGCTCAATAAGCGGACCATCGCTGCGTGGGTGGCTCAAAGCTAAATTGAATTTTAATTGCAAATTTGAAATGCACATGTAAAAAATGAGACAAGAACATCTACCTTTTAAGCCAAAATTAACAAAAAATTGACTCGGATTATTATTAGCGTGCTCATTTTTACTTAAATACAAAGAAACTTTATATTGATTTGTTTTAACCATTTCAAACATTTACTGGTTTTCAATAAAATTAATGATTTTTTGGTTTCCTTAAAAAAGCGATTGGTTCAGTCGAAATAAAAACCACTCGAAAAGTTAAATGAGACTTGCAATAACAATTTCTTTTTTTATTTTGGAAGACGTTTTCATAAAAAATTATGATACAGTCTTTTAAGCGATGAAAATTTTTAAATTCTGAATAGTTCATTATTTTGATACATTTGTTTTTCAATTTATTTCAGGCTACGTCAAAAAACAAAAATTTGTTCATTTTGGAATTGCGTTGGTTCATAACTTCGTGACATGTACAGGAAATAAACAATCCTTTCAAAGTCAAGCGACAGACTAATAAGTGTGCCAAGGTTGTTTTAAAAGTCCTGAGTACATAGTTTATACTGAGGCACTGTGAATAATTTTGTTCAGAGTCGCGAGTACCGCTTAATATCCAATGAACCGGAACAATCAAACCTGCCAAGACGACAGCTTCACAAGTTCGTCGTGTTTAAATTGTAAACTTTTGTTATCTGCCGACTTCCCTTGGTACACTGGCATTTAATCAACGGTTTAAATAATCTTATATTGATATATTCTTTTATTACTTAAATGATATCAGTTTTCAGGCAGCATGGTAACCAGTTTCAATCTGACAATGTGACATAATAACGATGTCACTTTTTGTCTGGCATACTCTTCAAGGTGAGAAAAATTTCTTTTTTGATTTGAGAATAGTTTTTAGAATAAAACATGTATTATATAAGAAAATCAATGTACTAAGTTTCTGACTAAGAAGTTCTGGTGATGGTTTTGCAATTGAAGCACCTTCAAGCAATTTTTTACTTGAATTCAGTTCAAAATTATATCCGGAATTCTAATCCCAATTTTTTGACCTGTATTTTAAGGTTTCAAACTTTCGGAAACTCAGTCTTACTTTTGAAAGTAAAAACCAATTTGGCGGTTTAGAAATAATTGCCATTCTAAGGATGATGTTTTTGAAGGCTTGTTTTTCAATGATATAAGCAAAATGAAAATAAAACATAAAAACAAATTGATAGCTCTAAATTAATAAAAATCATGTGAAACCAAGGGTGATTATTAAACGTGATAAACAAGCTTGATGAATAGTCTCCTAGAAATTGAGTGTTTTTTATAAGCTAAAAGGTTTCCCCTATTAACAATTCTATTGCATGAATATCCCTTTAAACATCGGGAAAAATTCTGAGATCTGTTTGGAAATACTCATGAACATAGCTTTTTTGCGTCAGTCAGAATTATTTGATTATCATTCTGAGAAGAGTATTAAGACAAATAATAAAACAAATTGCACTTTGAAACAATTGTTCAAAAATTTCAATTTGAAAATTTAATTTTTATATCTTTAAAAAACATTATTTTTCAGAGTAAAAGCAATTCAATTAAACCTTTATAAATTTAAAACCAAATCGAACAATTTTGAAATTTACCAGATCACCACT
>SCLH01001819.1:0-31317 GCA_004367855.1 Oikopleura vanhoeffeni | reverse complement strand
GAGACGATGACCACCTGAATCACTACACACACTCGAAGCGCTCCTTATACCTTTCTAGAGTTTGAGATTTTTGGCTGTAAATATTCTATATCTATTTTTTTCCTTAACATTTATTCTAGATTGAATGAAAAGTCGAAATTTGATTTAGGGTCATTTTTTCTGGCATTGTCAAGGGTATCATATCCGATAGCGCTCCTACTCACTTCTTTTCTAGTGTGTATGGAATTTTTGCTTAAATATTCTTATATTATTTTGTCCTTAAATTTAATTCTAATTGAATTAAAATCGAATTTCTGATTTACAGGTCATTTTTTCTGCATTTAAGGGGATCATTCCAAGCGCTCCTTATCCCTTTTCGTAGAGTTTGGATTTATGCAAAATATTTTATATTAATTTGTTCCTTAAATTGAAATTCTAAATTGAATGAAAATCGAACATTTTGACCTTTAGGGTCATTGGTTTTCTGGACATATTAAGGGGGAATCAGTAATCGAATGCGCATCCTTATCACTTTTTCTAGGTGTATGGAATTTTTTGCTAAATAATTTTAGTATCTTTTTTTCCTTAAATTTAATCTCTAATTGAATTGAAAATGATTTGATTTAAGGTTCATTTTTTATTCTCCAGGTTATATACGAGGCTCTCCTTCAGAGTGTTTTGCATAAATATTTTATTCTTTGGCCTAAACATTGAGAAACGAATTGAGCATTTTTTGCTAGGTAATCGACCTCCTTATTGCTGATAATAAACCTAGCGTTATTAATTTTTTGTTTGAATTACACAGAGAGAAGGGTTTCAGTTTACAGCGACAAACGACATCGCACAACTTCACAACTAGCACGGCGTCTTAGATAAAAAGAATTATGTGCATGACGTGTTTAGGTCTGAATACAATTTAGTTCTGGCTTCAGTCTAGCGATAATCAAGCACAAAAAATAAACCAACTATATTATTTCGGATAGTTACTAAAGTCTTGGACCCATGTGGCGTCCGGACTCGCTGCTTCGCGCCTTAAGCTTGAGATAATTAAATAGCTTACGGTTAATGGTGGTATTCCAAAATGGGAAATAGTTTGCATTTTTGAACGTAAAAAGTATATTTTGGAAAACCGGCTGAAGAAATGGTTGGTACCCTCAAAGCTATTTCTGTTGTGGCCCGAACGGCCCGTCAGGAGGCTCGATTTGCTATGACTGAACCAAATTCATTTTATCACGTGACACAAAGTTAGAAAGCGAAGCGAAAGAACTCGCTAATCCCCTTGAATCCGCCCTTGCCCAAAAAAAGTGCATTTTTGACGAGCGAGCACAAACAATTCAGACCTAAGCGAAAAAGACTATAACCCCTCTCAATGCACTGGCCGCTTTCGAACTATTAAACGCCAGTCTTCCCGAATACAAGATATATAGACATATGATCCTCATGATTGCCTTGGGCTTGTTTAATTGAAGGCGTGTACTTCACCACTGAAGCCAACATTCAAAAAAATTTGAATCAATCCAATATGAATTCAATTTCATACTGAATTTTCTGCAGTAATATTTTTTGTTTCAAAAGTCAGATAAATATTTTCTTCTTGTATTCTACTGCTGAATTTTTAGACTGGTTTCCTGAGTCTTGATTTATGACTCCAGTTTATTTAAGGTGCCGATCCGTTTTTTCAGGACTTCCAAGTTTTTTCTCAGATTCTGACGATGATAAAAGTGAATCCGCTAAAAAAACAAAAATGGATTGCTCGTATGAAAAAATTTATAAACATCTTCTTAGTTCTGTGCTACAAAATTGTCAAACAGCCAAGTCGAAAATGTTGCTCGAGGTAAATGCGTAGTTAAAAAACAATAGTTCTTAGTTAATTTTTATTAAGCGGATTTTTCCAAAAAAAAACCCAAAATTGAGGTTTTGATTATTTCGCTAGTAAAAGTTTTATTTTTCAGTTAAAACCCCTCAGCTAATTGACGAAAATTTCATTATCTACGAACCTTACAATAATTAGAAATTTCTCCTCAGGTGATTTCACAAGTCATCTTTTTTTTGCTCGTATAAAATTTTATACGCAAAAAAAAGTTTCCCGAAAAAGATCGATATCACATTTTATTTGTACTGTTTTCGCTTAAAAAAAATTGTGTCAGGTTTCCTGACTCACGTTACCGAACATATTTTGCTCCGAAAAATAATAACAATGTGAGTCGGATAGTTTGTCACAGGAAAAACAGGTCATTTCAATTATCTACAGAGTTCAATCTGATAAATATAATCTGATTTCCTCGAGACAAGTGTCAAACGACAGATAAATTTTATGGCTTTCGAGAATATGAAATGATATCAATGATTTTGGAAAATGGTAAAGCAGAGGTTTTCCTGTGATACGGTATTTTGAGAACGGGTCGCAAGCAAATGGAGAATTAGGCAAAATAGGAGAATTCTACGATTTCCGCCAAAAGCAAGAAGTGGAGATTCTACACTTTCGCTTTTTTAAGCAAAATGTAGCATAGCAAAATGTCCGAAGATAAGCTATGTTAGAATGTTAGAATACAGTTAAATGTATAAAAAAAGCCACTGTAGAAGGTGAGATGTAGTGAATGAGTAATGTGAAATCTAGCGCAATGCGAAACTTTGGTTTAAAACTAGAAAGTTTCATGCGCGTTATCTATTTAGCTGTTCAGGGTGAGACCGACCTTATCAGCATTATCTGCGATGTCTTGGTACAGGGTTAAAAGTATGATATTGAAACGGTTTTTGGTTTTCATGTAACAGGGTCATGATGTCAAGGTAGGGGGGGGCGGGTGGCAGGAAAAAACCCTACCCACGGGGTGTAAGGTTTTTACCTTTTTTTTTTCCCAACGACATGGTTACACTGGATTTCGCCGTTTTGATTGGTTGTCCAGAAGAGTTTCTTAGATTCAACCAATCAAGAGGCGGCAATATCACAGTGTAACAGTTGAAAAAGAAGGGAAAACCTTAAGCACCTAAATAGTCTCTAATTACAGGGAGTAATGGTCGCGATTTTCAGGCCAAAAACAGGGTTAGCAGTCGTCACTGAGCGAGAGAAGTTGGTTACTGTAAATTATTATAGATATTTTGAGTTTTCAGTGGTCAATTGTGACAAAACGTATTTTTGAACATCAATTTTGGAAAATACTTAGAAAAATCGAAAAACGCAAAATTTCGAAAGTTTTTTTTGTTGTTCTTTTGGGTTGTTTTTAATGCGTTCAAAACATAAACGAATTGATTTGGTGCCATTTTTTTATGACATAAATCTACTGATTCAGAAATTGTGGTGAACGGATACCCCTAGCAATTTTGCTCCTAAGCACTCACTATTTTGAAAATTGGAAAAACTGATTTTACTGTTTTATCCCACACCACCCAGCCGTGCCGCATAGCAAAAACTGTAACCTCTCAACCCGTAGAAACGAGACTTTTCGCCTCACACTAAAAGCCTATCTAAAGGCAAGTATTGTTGACGCTATATTTCATTTTATGGTTTTATTCGCATTCTTAGGTAAGAAGCGGCTTTTAGTAGGAACTTGTAACGGTATAAAATGATTAATGGGAAAAGGAAGAGGATATCCGAATTCTACTTATTTCCACTGATTGAGTTACCTCGTACGCATGTCATTTCGGCAACGTAGTGACCATTTTTTGTTTTTTCTTGTTATTTAATGCAAGTTAAGACATTTTATTTTAGTCGGGTCTACGAGTTAGGATAGATATAAAGTCAATAAAATCATCTTGTGTCATCACACTCGCAGTCCAACTCTTAGAGAAACGGAAGAGTTGCACTCCTAGATGTTTGGACAACCATACCATTTTCATCGACATATAGTTACAAATTTACAGTGAACTTAGCTTTATAACCTTGTCTCAATTTGAAATATGATATCTCCGATTGCTTACAAAACTGATCACAATGATTTATACTAAGTCACGCGACGCGTCAAAATATTTGCAGCAAAATGTGAAAAGAATATGGCTACATCTGATAACTCAAATCATTACCGACAATGTTCTACACTTGTTGATTTGTCTTTGCGGCGTTATTGGATTAAATTGCCGTTCAATTGTTTGGAAAATATTTTTAGAAGTATTGTCTTTTTCATGATTTTTGAGGTTTCAATAAAAAACTTGTAAAAATTATTTTCTTAGGCTGCATAAGATAATTTATCAATCTGTATACTTTCGTAAAAATTGGGCTTCCTGCAGTAAATTCTCGATATTATGTTATACGTTTTCACATCATTAATTTTTAAGAAATTTTAGGCGAAATCCTAAAAAAATAGGAAAATAATCTTCGAACGGCTTCGTATGAATTTCCACTATTTTTAGTGAAATAATATGCAAACTCTATGTAATTTTGATTTGTAGGTCTTGTGCGATGTTATTTTTGACCCGTTTTTGCCCCACGAAATTTTTTTTCCTTCAGTATGTCAAAGGTGTGAGGTGTAACGACATTTTGTTTTCAGAATTTAAACTAATCCTTCTGGAATCCAAAGTTTGAAGTTTGCTACGTTTTTTTAAGATACAGTATGTAATTTATACTATCTATCCCATATTCTCGTCTATCGTTTTTTAACATACCTTCAGACAAAAGGAAGCATTGCGCGCGAACTTGCACTTCTACACAAAAACTGGCCAGTTGGTATCCTCGTTCTCAATCCTTCATTCAACTCTGTCCAGTTATCCATCAAAGAGTTATTCATCGTTTCTATAGTACTAATTATACCAAGAAGTAAATGTTTTTTTAAGATTAGTATACTAGAAATTCAAAAATAATATTAGTTCACTGTAAATTGAGAATATTTACATTTGTGTTTTTCTACATTTTGCTTTTTTCTACTTTTGCTTGTTTCATTTTCATTTTCACATTTTGTGTTTGCTGTGCCGTTTCTCAATTCTACATTTTTAATTCTGTCTCATTTGCTTTTTCTACATTCACAGTTTATTGTGCGATTACTCAAACAGCAAATATGTTCAGAATTCTCCATTTTCTATTTCTCCATTTTGCTTGCGACCTATTGAGACTGTGTCGGATACAGGATTGACCATATCATATGTTAGTTTATAAAAATTCCAGTTGTCACAAAAATTTCAACAATGGTTTTAGATTAAACTAGTATTTTATCTCAATGTGTCCTTCTTGTTGTTGTTCTTTTATTTTGATATGCTTGCTATCGGAAGCAATATGGGTCAAAGTAGCAAACCGAAACCGCTGCTATGGGAGAAAAGCTAGAATACAGGAGAAAAGAACTTGAGCACGGGAAGAAAATTTTTCAAGTGAGTTGCGTAAGTAACGAACCATACTGAGGGATCCCACGAGAGGGGTATGTTTCAAGCAATGTTTTATTTTCAAGTCTCATCTACACAGATACAATAATCAGTCACTAAAAAGTTGATCAATGCGTTGTATCGCGACTCTAAAAAGAGACAACAAAAAATTCTAAACCACGACTAGGTACCAATAGTGGAGCTTCAAAATGACAAAGTTTGTGATATTATATTGATCTATGTGTTCCCAATCAGTCTCAGACTATTTACAGCCAGACGCAGAATATTGCATATTGGAGGAATACATTGTTTGATTCGCTCTCAACTGCGCATCAATTTTCCTATAAAAATCAAAGAAATCGAGACATATTTAATAAAAGTTTACAAGCTGAGGAACGCACTCTTGAGGCAACGTTTAAAAAAATAAACCACGCTACCACGATCACTTCTGAAAGCTTAGGATATTCTTTTTTTTAATAAATGGGCCCAATGTTTAATTAATTCCAATAATTTCATCATTTTATGCCCATTGTAAGTTTGTGACCTTCGGGTATAATTGTAGATTTCAGTCACTTGCAATCTGATTGGTCATAGCGATGCTCACAACTTTTTCTTACATTAAATGTTTTGAAAGTGTCGTCCTATTGGCTATAATGACCAGCATTTTAGTATAGGTTAAAACAACTCATTGATAATCTTTAGCTGCTTAAGATATTTTATTACGGTCGAATTCAATAAGTGTAGTGAATCACTTACAGAATATTTACTAAACGGTAATTGTCAATAGCCATTGATACCCAGGTAGTCTCGTGCCTTTCTAGAGTTACGATGCGAGCTGCCTGTCAAATTTTATCTGTTCGACAATTAACAATTCCAATGTGAAATTCGTTTTGTAAAATGCCCAAAAAGACCATTTTTTCAAGACCACTTTTTCAAAAAAATTAAAATAAAAGAAAACAGATATCTGCCAGGTTCAATGCATGAGCTGAAAAATGTGAATAACACTAGAGTATAGGTAGGAACAGCCAATACCTTTTTTTCTCCGACTAAGAATTTATGTGATAATATTGTAGAGAAGAAAAAGGATTCAGGATTGGAAATAAAATTTTTTTTTTAATTTCACCAGCAACCTTTTCCAAAATTAAAATCCGTTTTTATGCCGGGTTAATCGGTGAATTTTCGATGAAAAAGTTGAAATCAAAATAGCGATGAAAATAGGCGATTCCTGTAATGTAAAGGTTGCCTGAGAGTATGAAGACATCACTTTGATGGTATATTGAGAAGAAATTAAACCTCAGCGACAAGAGTTTTTCATCAAGAAGCTCATATCGCGTATTGTCAATGTAACACCGACTCCTTAATTCGTTTGTTTTTTTTCAAAAATGATGTCGTAGAAAGATAGTCCCTATTACACCACTTGGTGTTAGAGTATCTGGCTCTGATTAGGAAACGTGAAAGTATGTTTTTAAGTAGTAGCGGCCAGGACATTAATCAAAGTGTGAATAATGGGTATAGGGATATGGGTCCGCAAAATATCTTTAAAACGATCAAATAAGTGCTTTCCTGATCACGTATGTCTTAATACGTCACAGTTCAGAGTCCTTCGGAATAGATCTTAACGGTAATGCTGGCTTTTGTTAGCATTTTTCAGCAGAATTTTTTATATTCATTCGGCTTTTCAAAACCGACCTCACTCAGCCGTAATTTTAGGCAGATTCTTAGATGAAGATTTCTGGCTGAGATAAGTGGCTAAAGGCCCAGCAGTATCCGTAATCGAACAACGCGGCATGCAGGCTCAAATAAAAATGGAAGCTATGGTAGGTAAATCGGTACTGCGGAAAGCCCAAAAATGAAGTAAGAAATTTTGAAAAATGCCCGCAATTGCCATTGTGTAAAATGATATCAGAGAGTTCACTGGTATAGACTTCTGAAAATTACCGGTTTTCTGAGGAAAACATGGGAATTGTTTCGAAAATATGTTTTTGGCATAGAATATTAATCGATCTATAACTTTTTTTTATTTCGACATTTATTTTCATTATTAATGCCTTCCCGGCGGTGTCCTAACAGGAGCTGTTGTTTGTATATTGTGCTCCACTTCGCATGACAACGACTTTTTTGATTTAGAAAAACAGGATAATGCAAGAACAAATAGAATTCTTCATGGTAAACAGTCTAATGCAATTTCCATCAATAAATAATTCTATTAAAAATCATTAGCTTTATATTTTTTAATTAAGCTTCTCTCTTTAATGATAATTTTAGATAGGCATTGCTGCCGGCGGGCCCTGCCGGGGGCTGTAATTCTGTATTATGTGTACCTGAGATATGCAAACTTTTGATGTAAATGTTTGAACGATTCTTAGAATACAATCTGGTCGTGAATAGTGAATGTCAATAGTATGGTATGTCAAATAATATGTTCCAATTGTGTTTAAAGATAATCTGTGTACACTAAGGCTATGGCAAGACTTTTTCTTGGCTCATGATACAAAAAAACCATTAATCTGTATATCTCTTATAATATTCCAGTAATCATGGCTGAGAAAAGTGGGTTGCATTAAAAAAAAGATACCTATGCTTGAAAGTATTTTTAACGGTAAAATTTTGGCTGGTTTATAGAATAGTTAAACAGTTTAGTGCTACACATCTCGTGGCATGGCAAAATCTTTTCTCGAAGTCTAATGGTTAGTGTTAAAACATAGGTCGTTTTTGTTCTTCGGAACACAACCTATTTTTTAACGCCTAACCTAGCCTTTCCAAAAAATAGCTTTTGCGTCGTTTTATACGGTGTACAAAACGCTGGAGCACGAGTTTACTAACTAATTCTAATATTTAAGATAGGATTATATACGTGTACATAAAACTTATACGTGTATCAACTCGGGTCGGGCATGGCAACCTTTTGTCCAAAAAAACTAGGGTTGGTGCAAGAAGACTGTGGTTCTACGGAACCCTAGTTCTCCCCCTGACCCTATTTTTTTTTTCCTGACAAACAAGTTTTGCACTGTTTTTTTTTTATCCGTGTATACTGGGCACGAGTTTTAAAATTTAACCTTTTATAAATTTAAGTTTTGTTAAAGATTATTTTGTTTAGAATTTTTTTTCCCTTTTTTTACTTTATTAATAAGCTTAATTAGAAATTCTCTTCTCAAAACACTAATAAAATGCCGAGATATGTTTTTTCGATATTCTTTGAGCATGCGTCACAGAGCTTTTATTGTCTTACGACCGTTCTGAAGTATTCATATAGAGAATAATGCAATTGGATAATAAAGGTTATTTTTTGAGGATTTTCGCCTTGAACAAATGTGTGTACTTTGGATGAGTTGAAACTCAATTTCGGCTAAGACAAGATATCAAATTTACTCTAAAAAATCAGGGTTCGCTATTGTCTCATTTTGCCTCTAGCGGCCCTGTGGTACTTTGGAAACATTCTTAAGTGTATTTTCGATTTCTGAAACAAATTTACTCAATAGGCCAACGAAAAAATAGTCACAGCAAATGCTTTACATTTGTCTGCTAAGCGCTCTTGTGGTCACTTTGGGACATTTGAACTGTCATTTTTCGATCTTCCCTGATAGAAAATTAAAACCATAAAGTTGTGGTGGCAGCATATGCTTCGCATATTGCTTTGCCATTTGGGCGCCGCAAAATAATACCATGCCGATAAAATACAAAATGTTTCTACCTACAAAAATGACGGATAAATAGGCTTTTTGCGAAAAAAATGACTCTGGTCTTGAAGCTTTTCCTGATTAATAGAGTAATCAGGGATCTTTAAATTAATTAATTAACTGATAATCATTCTTAATACATGTATGAGATTCTTGTTCAACATATTTACATTCTATTTAACTAATGGGATCACACAATGTGTAGCCCGCCAAAATAATTAAAAAACAAAAGATTATGTTTTATTTGAATCGTGCGAAATTTTGGGAAAGGTAACCAGAAGAGATTTTTCCAAATATCTTTCCAAATTAAATGACGGATTTTCATAAAAAATGATCGTTATCATAATGACATTAAACACAAAAAAGAATCAACCTTTCAGCCACTTTTAAGCATACTGTACTCATCCCCTTCGCAATAGAGATGCGACACGGCGGTCAAGCTTTAATATCAGACCTGCGGAAAGGCGCCTTTAACCTTGCTTCAATGCTCAGCCTGAAATTTTGGCTGTGTATGGTTCTTCAATGCGAAAATAAACTAAAAAATTTCAAGAAACAATTTTTTTTTTTCTTTTCTCAGATTGCTTCTTCGCTGTTTGGTCCAATTTCAGAATTCCTTGTCTGATGCCTTAAAAATATGACCAAATTGAATTGCCCGTAAAATTTAGGCAGCACTTGTTCTTTTTTGTTTTATTTAATTTTCAAAAATTTTTTTCAGTCAAAATTTTTTCACTTCCAAACAAAAAATAATTTTGAAAAAAAAAAATTTTTAATTAGAAAAAAAAACCAAAAAAGGAACAGTTCCTGGCCCTAATATTCTAAACTGGGCTTCAATGGGTCATATTTTTTTGAGGCAATCAGACGCCACCGATTTGAAAAATTGTCAATCAGCGAAAAGCGATGAGAAAAATATAAAAAAAAATGTTCGTGAAATTTTTAGTTTTTAAAAATTTCGCATGNTTCGCCTCACACTCAAAAGCCTATCTAAAGGCAATATTTTGAGCGCTTATTATTATTATTATGGTTTATTCGCATTCTAAGGTACAGAACGGCTTTTAATAAGAACTTGTTACAGGTATAAAATGATGAAATGGGAAAACTGGAAGAGATATCAATTTACTTATTTTTCACTGATTGAGATTAACTCGTCGACTCGATTTCCGGCAAGTAGTGACCATTTTCTGTTTTTTCTTTATTATTTAACTTCAAGTCTAGAACATTTTTATTTTAGTCGAGTCTACGAGTTAAGGATAGAATTAAGTAAATAAAACATAACATNGTTGCCCATTTTGTGTTAAAAAAACATGTTTTCAACTTTTTTCTAGAAGGTATTTATCGACTGCATATTTTTTGCTCTTGTTTTTAAACTATATATCGTATTGATGAAGAATTCGAAATTGATATAAAAATGAATAAAAAAATATTTATAATATATTTCTCGCCGCAACAAAGTTGTAAAAAAGAATACTTATTATTTTGATTATAAACCTTTTAACGTTTATCACACCTGTATCTACCTAAAATTCTAGATAAAAAGGCACTCATAACCAATTACCCATTGTTAGCGAAAAAATAATTACAAACAGGATTGGAACAATATTGCTGAAAGGTTTTTGCCAAAAAATTTCGGCGATATTGGTTCATTCGGCAACAATAGCACATTTGGCAATATGAAGACAGGAAAACCTTTTTGTTCAAACAATAAAAAACCCGCAGTCGTTCCAAATGACGTCATATGTCAATGTTTTTTCATTTTAAAAGTAGTTTTACAATAGGTTTGAGTTAATTGAATCACCAAAATGCGTAGAATTCAATACTCGACCAAACGCGATCAAATTAAAGTTGAAAAAAGTACATTCGACAAATTCAATCATGAGAATGACCTCATTGATGACGCCCACAGAGTAATTTGTAATATATCTCAAAAAAATTTGGCGATATTTGGCATTTTGACGATATTGATTTAATATTATTGACACTGGAAGTATATTAGCCAAAAATAGTGACATTGCGTTGGTTTTTTTCAGCGATTTCGGCAAATTCGACGATATTGGGCAGGCAATATCAGGCCTCCTGTATACAATTACCCATTTTCAGCGACAAAAATATTTATCTACCGCGTGAGTTTCAAGTGGTGAAAAAACCAAAACTGAAATGTTAAAAATATGGCTTACGCTGAAACATAATTATTTATCCGATTTTCTAGAGAATAGTATCATTGGATCCCACTTGAAATTCTCTATATTTTTCGATTAGTAAGGTGAAGCGTATGTGGGCTCTGAAAGCGACTATTTCCNTTTATACCACTGTTGATAGTGCTTGGTTCATAGGCTTGACTGAATTATTTTTAATCCCCTAGATTAGTTGAAGTGATTTTTTGTGCCGGGAGCGAAAAAATATGGGTAGTCGCTTTTTACCCCCAGGCTGTGAGGGCGATAGTGAGTCTCTGTACAAAAATGAAATACGTTCGTGTACCCGTACTAATATTTTATAAGTTCGAGCTTGTTTAATCAGAAACAGCGGTAACTTAAAAAAAAATACTGCTCAAACAGACAATTACTTATTAAGGGCTGGATCTTTTTCAAACTTATTTTAAATACAATTATCAAATTAGATAATTCCATACTTTGAGCTCAAAAAAATGTAGAAAAAGCAAAATGTAGAATTTCTCAATTTTTAAGTGAACAATTTAATATTTTTTGAAATTTTCTAGTTATCATAATCTTAAAAAAAAAATATTTGCTTGGTATTATCAGATACTATAGAACGATGAATAACTCTTTTGATCTGGATAATCTGGACAGGAGTATAATGAATTTAGAAGCGGAGATACCAGACTGGCCCAGTTTTGGTAGGAATTTGCCAGTCGCGCAATTTTCCTTTCTTGGAGGTATGTTAAAAAACGTAGACCGTAGATAGGGGATATAGTATAAATTACCATATTGTATCTTAAAAAAATCGTAGCAACTTCAAACTTTGGATTCCAGAAGATATTTGCTTAAAATTTGAAAAAAATTGTCGTTAACCCCCTCACACCCTTTGACTATCTGAAGGCAAAAAATTTTCGGGGGGGCCAAAACGGCGCAGAAATAACATCGTCACAGACCTACAATTTCAATGTGTCATAGAGTTTGCAATTTTATTTTCCAAAATATTGATGAAATTATACAATTGAGCCGTTCGAAAGATATTTTCCTACTTTTTTCTTAGGATTTTCGCAAAATTTCTTAAAAAATTAATTGTGTGAAGAACGATACATAATATCGGAAATTTCTGAGGAAGCCAATTTTTACGAAAAGTAATTCAGGATTTGATATAATTTATTTTTTATGCAGTCTCTTATAAAGAAGAAGAATTTTTTCACAAGTGTTTTTTATGGAAACTCAAATCTGAAAAAAACAATACTTTTTCAAAAATTATTTTCCAAAAGAATTTGAACGGCAATTTAATCCAAATAAAAGGCCGACAAAAAACAAATCAATCAAGTGTAGACATAGGGTGGTAATGATTTTGGAGTTATCAGATGTTAGCAATATTTTTTCACATTTGGCTGCATATATTTGGACGCGCGGCGTATAAATCATTTGTGTCAGTTTTGTAAGGCAATTGAGATATCATATTTCAAATCTGAGACAAGTTATAAACAGCTTCACTTGTAAATTTGTAAACTTTATTATGTCCATTGTAAAAAATGTATGGTTTTCAGAATACTAGGTTCTCGTTTCTAGTGTGAGGAGGTTAACAGTTTTTGCTATTGACGGCACGGCTGGTTAACAGTCCAAAAATCAGTTTTTCCAATTTTCAAAATAGCTATGCTTAGAGCAAAATTGCTTAAGGGTATCCCGGTTACCCACATTTTCTGCAGTAATTATGTCATAAAAATGCACCAATCAATTGTTATGTTTGAACGCATAAAACACCCAAAAGACAACCAAAAAATTTCAAAATTTTGCGTTTTTTTCGATTTTTTTCTAAGTATTTTTCTCAAAATTATTGTTCAAAAGTAACGTTTGTGTCAATTTGACCCACTAAAACTTCAAAATATCGGATTGGCGTAGCAACTTTCTCCTCAGTGAGGCGACGCTAAAAACCCTGGTTTTTGGCCTTAAAATGCGACCAGTACTCCCTTAGGATGGTAGTGTCCAGCAAAATCGTTTGGCTGAAAAATTTATTATACTAAACTGACCCTGAAAAAAATTTTGTCGAGTTCTCGCAGATTTTTGAAAGTAGGTTCAGTCCACAAGAGGGCGCCAAAGTCGAACTTTTTCAAATGCACAAGGATGTTTAATCTGACATCCGATTTCATTAATTTTTTGAACGAGAGTGACTGCAAGAGTAATAATCTTAATATATCGGCGAATACAATATTACCGCTAAGGGCGCTAGACACCAGAAGCGCTGCGAGACCCCGATCAATCTTTTGGTCGATTTAGTTATATACATGTTTTTCAGCCAAACTTTTTGCTGGACACTACCCCTTTAATAAGAGATATTTAGTAGTTTTTTTTCCTGCGAAATTGTAGAATTCTCCATTTTTGCTAATTCTCCATTTTGCTTGCGACCTGGATTTAAGGGGTGAAGTAAGTTATTTTTTGGAATTTGCAGGCTTCGTACGGCTGAACCAATAAGATAAACAGCATTACGACCATAGATTGAAAAGATCTTATCTCCAAATAGCAAATTCATTTAACACTTCTGGTACAAAAACTCAAGTACCCCATCTGGTCACCGCGGTCAAAGACGAGTAGTTGTTTTTTAAAAACAAAGGTTTTAGAGCTTTATATGGAAAATTTTTTGACATTGATGAGAAGCAGCAAATTGTCTTAATTTTAGTGACTGGACTTTTTTTTGATTTGTTGTCTCAGAGGCCGGGACAAATATGGTCCGATTGTGCGTAAAGGATTTTTCGCACTTTTTGATATAATGCTGTTTTGTGACATTAATATAATTTCATTTTAGGATATAGGAAGCGTACTTTAATTTGTGGATAATTATTGAATGGGAAGTAGTTTTTAATTTAGAATTGATTAGCTGTAAATCACAATAAATGGCCGAATTTGAGTATTTTGACCTAAAAGCGATGATAAGAGAGTATTAAGGACGCCAAAAGATTTATTAAGGTACTTTTTTGCTGGGACTACATCAGCTTGCTTTAGTCAGCCAACTTTGACCTGATTTGAAACAGGACATGCGATCAAAATCGAAGCACATTTTAAAAAAAAATTCACGTGACCTTCATAAAAAAAATCATATTTTGAGGTTGGAAATTTTGAAAAAAGACGCTTATAGAGGGATTTTATATTTTCTTCTGAGCTAGTGTTTGCTGAATCTTGGTGAATTCCAAAATATAACCTAGGAGTTTTTTTGATGAGAAAAATGCTTAAAAATCGGTAGTTTTCTGCTATTTTCAGAGAAAACTATTGTAATTTTTTTGAAAAAACGCTTCTGGATGACCCAAGTTTTAGAAACACACGTGTTTGTTTAACGATTTGAACTGCTTTCAAAATAATCTTTGGGAGGGAGATAAATTTTGAATTTGGTCAAGGAACACCTTGTACTGTAACGTATTTCAGAATGTATCGGATCAAAAAGTTATTGACTAATTAGTTTGACAAGATTAGGCTAAGATCTACAACATGGCTAATCTTTAATTGTCTCATAGTGTCTCTGTTAGGCTGATCTGAAAAAAATCAATTCCAGCCACCAGTACCACCTTAAAGGTGTGGGTTCGCTGATTTTGTGTTTTGCATATGCCGATTCTCGGCAAACAGGCAGCGGTTTATTATCCAAAAACTTTTGTAGCTTGAAGAACAACTCTTCAAAATAAGAGGTGTTTATTAAGCCTTCTAAAAAACACTCAGTTTGTATCTTCTCCTTCATTTTTCGTCGTTTTATTATTTTGTGTGACAAGCTCCAGGAAAAACAACAAAACACGAAAAAACCAAAAACTGTTTGGGGCTCTGTCCACAGATATCTCTTCCGAAGTTTAGAGATACGTTATCGGACTCATACTGCATTGGAAGACAAGACTTGTTTGACAATTCACTAGAGTTTTTTCTGAATTTTTTGATTTCGGCGCTTTGGGCCATGTCAACTTTTCATTTTTATTTATGGATTTCGACAAATTTTTAGAAACCAAAAAATTAAAATTTTCAAATGTAATTTTTTTTCGTATATCAAACCACTTTTGAGAATTTTTGGTGCATTTTTTAACTCAATAGCGTCAAAATTTAAACACATTAGCGCACTTTCAATTCAATCATAAATAAATGCATAATTTTTTTTTTGCTTTTTTGGCCGTCAAAAGCCAAAAATTCGAAAAAACTCGATAGAAGATGTTTGTTTTTTTTTTGTTGTGTTTTTTTTCCTTTAGCCTGACACAAAAAAGTGTCAAAAATGATGTAATTAACAGAGAAAATAGTTATCAGTGTTGCTTGGGGATGCTTAGTTAAATGGTTGTGTCGTGTGTGTGCGTAGGTGGCCATGTATCAGATAACTTTAATTTTTAATTGATCTGAAGAGTTTTTTTACAGCTACTTTTTCAAGGTACAAAGTTTTTGAATCATAACCGCGCCTGTTTTGTCGAGAATCCGCGATAGCAAAACCCCAAATCAGCGACACCCCATCATAAGAGATTTTCATGTTGACAATTTGTACCATATCCACAAACCACCTGCGTGACGCATTAACACGCGTCTCCTTGGCTTTTTTCAATGAAACAAGGATCCTAGAACTTTATACGGAAAAATTGGGAAAATTATCTTGAAATTGTCTGGATTTCAATTTTTAGGCTATTTTTTTGTTTTTTGGCTCATAACTTCTGAGTCAGAAGGCCCGTTTAATTGGGTCGATGTGACAAAAAACGGCCTCTTTGGCGTTTTGATTAAAACTGATAAAAAACACTGCTAAGGTATACTATTTACTGCATCGCACTAGTTCATAGTCGAAAAGTGCCTTTGGGGTCTATCCCTTATTGTTCGTGTGTAAAACTTAATATTTGTTCATATTTTGTCCACTTTTCTGTTATTAATCGAGCCACAAAGGGCCAGTGCCCTTTTTTGCTTGCTTGGAGTTAGTATCATTGCGATAAATATAAAAATGATTTTGTTTGATCAAGTTACAAAATTATTAATTTTTCCAATTTAATTACGCAAAAAATATTTTTTTTCCACTAATATTTTTCCACTTTTCTTACAAAAAAAATACATTCTTCATTAAATAGTGAAAAAAATTTTTTTAAATCCAAAAATTTTTGGAGTTCAAGCATGACTGGGTAATTTAAATATCATAAAGTTCTTCCAAAAATTGGCCACTTAATGATGTTAAAGTAGGACTGATTTAACTCCATAAAATAGTTACAGGTGGGTGGGCGTATAGTTAGAAGTTGTCGCCCAAACCCCGGACTATACGGCGTAATTTCCGGACTATACGCGTACTTTCTTAACTATACGCGTACTTCTGGACAATGTGCTCTGATTGGTCAATTTGTACAATATCTAGAGTTAAAAATTGCGTTAAAATATGGTCAAGAAAGAATTTTTGGTATTTAGGGTTTTTTCATATATTCTAGACTGGAATTTTTGTGTATTTATACATTTGATTTCATCGAAAAAATGAAATAAAGTAATAAAAAAAAAACATTGAATTCAAGAAGATTTCAAGAAAAAAAATAAAGACCACTGCTGATTGGTCATTTAAACCGTATCTAGATTTATACATGTAATTATGTAAGGGGTGGTCAGTAGTGAAGAATTTTTGGTGATTTTAAAATTAATTTTTCGTTACAATCTTCTAAGATGTACACATGATATGTATTGCTTGAAAACATGTTTTTAAAACTTGTTCAAATACGACACTTCAATTGGTCAATTGAACATGTTTTTAAAAAAAGTATTTTTCATTGTCCGCCCGACAGGAGAATCTTGGTCTGAAAATTCTGGTGAAAAAAACGTTCTATCTTTTGCTAGGAACGTTTTTGAAAAAAAGCCCTATCTTTTTCTTATAACTATACGCCGCACGCCAGGAAGGAATAATTTATTTTTCGAAAAGCGTAGGTTTTTGCGGAGGCTTACGGTAGGGTTTATCTCGGGTTGCCAAACTATACGCCGGTATAACTATACGCCAACCCCCCTGTAGTATATGATAAAGGAACGCTCAGGGACATCCATCGCACGATAGATTCTCGAAAGAACGTATTATCTTTGAAGAGGCAGGTTTGATTTTGGACGCTGCTTGGAACATCTACGCATTTAGATTTTTAGGGACGCTCTTGGAACATCTACGCCATTTTAGATAGTTTTTAGGGACGCTCTTGGAACATCTACGCCATTTTAGATTTTAGGGCGCTCTGGGACATCTACGCCATTTAGATTTTAGGACGCTTCTGTGGAACATCTTACGCCACTTTCAAATTCAGAGACAACAGGTTTCATTTGATTTATGAGATTTCAGGCAAATTTTAACTAATTTTTTTTTAATTATTTCGGCACTTAATTGAAGAACGTAATTACGGTTTTCGTTATAATATTCAGAAGCAAAAATGTTTTTTATCTTTTGTTAACAAAATTGTAAAATTTCATGCTTTGTTTTATGTTGTGGATTATTTAAACATAAATATGATATACGGAGGTCTGTAAAAATACAGGAAAAAATAATGACGGAAAGATTTCTGTTTTCAAGGTTTAAAATTCGAGTATTACTTAGAACATCATAAGACTTGAATTTGGTTTATAACTTCTTCTATTTCAATCTCTCTCTCTCCATAGAGATTCTTACTATGATATTAAATGAAAACGATGAAATTGGACTTGCCAGTAGTGTAGACGCGATTGAGCCAAGTCAAAAAATGAAAGTTTTCATATCCATGTTAAAAATGCCTTGGAATGGGAATTCACCCCAGGGAAGAAGAAAGTTTCCAGACTTTTTTCCATTTGTAACTCCTAGGTGGTCCCAAACATGGCGTTTTTCTTAAAAATATGACTTTGCATTGCATTCTGAAATATTGATTGGAGTATAGCAGAGAACTATTTATCAGATGTTCCTTGTACACTTTTACGGCATATTTGGTTAAAAAATATAGTATACATGTGTAAGATTTTTCTCTTTCTTTTTTCCAAACTTGTTACACTTGATTTTCCGCCGTTTTTGATTGGTGGAATCTGAGAAAAACATCGTTTGGAAAAAACTATTTTTTTCCAAAACTGGTAACACTTGATTTCCGCCGTTTGAATTTTGGTTGGGAATCTTGAGGAAACCTACGTCTTGGGAAAGACTAATTTTTTTTCAGAAGCATTGAAATTTTTCATCAAAAATATGTCTGTTGGACTTCAATTCTACAGGATTGTTTTTCTTTACTTCGCCCGAAATTAAAATTGACATTTAGGGTAATTACGGCCAATAAACAATGGTAACTAGGTGAGATTTTATTTTATGAAAAGGCCAAGATAAAAGCGATGTCAAGGGTTTGAAATGAAATCCACCTAGTTACCATTTTTATTGGCCGTTAATTCCTAAATGACAATTTCTTTCGCAATTAAAAAAAAATACATACTGTAGAACTTACGAATATCCAGCAGTGTGTTCTTCTCATGTACTTAGTACAGCCTTGAACCCATTCAAGATCAGAGAAACGTTCATTAAATGTTCTATTTTAGCTTTTAAAAACAAATTTTTAACTCTTCAGGTGTTTTAACAACGTTTCTGAAAAATAATATGACTTTGATATTGCATTCTAGGGAAATATGACGGGGGTTAGCAGAGACTTATTTCAGATGTTCCTTTGTACACTTTAACGCATATTTAGTTATAAAAATGTAGAATTTGCCTTGGAAAAACTAAAAAAAATTTTCGGAAACATGTAATTGAAATATTTTGAGGCTCCAAAATCGTTTTTCAAAAAAAACCTAAATGTACATCTTTTTTCTTCATGCTGACTTATTTTTTTGGGTAGAGCGTAAAATTTTTGTTCCAAGATCATATTAAAATTTACTGTGAACATGATCACGTGGCTTAGCACCGGGAAATGTAGGTTGCCCAAAAACTCGAATTATTTGAAATCAATGGGTTTATGGTACTTAAAGACGCGCAAGCATCGACTTTGTTGAAAACGGTATTAGCAACCATAGCTCTAGATGACCACAGGTTGGTGCTTCATGCGATTCTTTTGATTTGGTGCGTGTTAACAGCAACACGGTCTTTTAGAATTTACAGGAAAAGCTCATTATACGAAATAAATTAAAGTAACCATTAGGATAGAAAATTGGGAAGATTTATTGACTTTTATTTTTTCAGAAAATTTTGGAAAATTATGCCGATCGCGATGGTTGAAAAATAAAAATGCTCAAAAGTGACTTTTGACCCGGAAATAAAAAAACCCGATGATTAAATTAGACAAGAAAACAATATTTTTTACAAATCGGAAAATGGTTTGTTAAGGGTACTCAAAATGACAAACATTGTCAATTTAAGCGGGGTATTGCGACTCTGATTTGACATTTCTCGGTGAAATATACTAAACTAAGAGCTCATGAGAAAAACCGAAATGCTTATTTGTAGATCTTTCTTTAATCTTGCAAAAAAGTGCATCACAAATTAGTTTGACCCATCACACCAATAGGTAAGTGCGTTTTACAATAAGACACTTTCAAAACTGCAAAATTCGTATCTCCTTCAAGGACGGTATATCAAATTGAGCTCCAATTGTCACAAATCACGTTAACCGGTAGTATTGTTCAATCTTTTAAGGGCAAGCTTTTTTGATCCGGCAAATGAACATTTTAGAACGCCAAATACTTACCGTTACGTGATCTGTGACATTGAAGCTCAATTTGATATTACCGTCTTCTGAAGGAGATAGATTTTGCAGTTTTGAAAGTGTCTTATTGTAAACGCACTGTACCTATTGGTTGTGATGGTTCCAAAACTAATTTGTGATTTGCACTTTTTTGGCAGAATTAAGAAAAGATCTAAATAACTTTTGTTTTTATGGCTTCTAGTTAGTATATTTTCACCCGAGATATGTTCAATCAGAGTCGTACCCCCCTTAAATTGACAATGTTTGTTCATTTTGAGTACCCTTAACAAACCATTTTCCGATTTGTAAAAAAATATGTTTTCTTGTTCAATTTAATCATGCGGTTTTATTTCCGGGTCAAAAGTCACTTTTGAGCATTTTTATTTTCAACCCAATTCAGCGATCGCATAATTTCAAAATTTTTTCTGAAAAAATAAAAGTCAATAAATCTTTCCAAAATTTTCTATCTAATGGTTACTTTAATTTATTTCGTATAATTGAGCTTTTCCTGTAAATTCTAAAGGACCGTGTTGCTGTTTTACACCACCAAATCAAGATCGCATGGAAGCACCACCTGTGTCATCTTTAGAGCTATGGTTGCTTAATACCGTTTTCAAAAGTTCGTGCTTGCGCGTCTTTAAGTACTAAATATTGATTTCCAAATTAAATTCGAGTTTTTGGCACCTACATTTCCGGTGCTACGCCACGTTGATCAATGGTTCCAGTAAATTTTAAATATGAATCTGGATTCAAAATTTTACGCTCTACCCGAAAAAAATAAGTCAGCATTGAGGAAAAGATGTTAAACCCAAAATAATTTTACAGTTTTTTTTTGAAACGTATTTTGGAGCACCTCAAAAATTTCAATTTAAATGTTTCCGAAATTTTTTTTAGTTTTTCCCAAGGGCAAATTCTACACTTTTTATAACTAAAATATGCCGTTAAAGTGTACAAAGGAACATCTGGATGAAATAAGCTCTGGCTAAACCCCCGTCAATATTTTACTAGATGCAATACAAAGTCATAATTTTTCAGAAAAAACGTTGATGTTAAACACCTGAGAGTTAAAATTTGTCTTTAAAAGCTAATAGAACAATTTATGAACGTTTCTGATCTGAATGCGGTTCAAGGTGTACTAAGTACTAGAAAAACACTGTGGATATTCGTTAAAGTTCTACAGTATGTATTTTTCTTTATTGCGAATGAAAATTGTCATTTAGGGTAATTACGGCCAATAAAAAAATGGTAACTAGGTGGATTTCATTTCCAAACCCTTGACACGCTTTATCTTGGCTTTCAAAATAAATCCACTAGGTTACCATTTTTTATTGGCCGTATTACCTAACTGTCATTTTTTTAAATTTCGCAAGTAAAAAAAAACCATCCTGTAGAATTTGATCATAAGACATATTTTTTTGATGAAAAATTTCAATGCTTCTGGAAAAAAAAATTAGTCTTTTTCCAGACGTAGGTTTCTCAGATTCAACCAATCAAAACGGCGGAAATCAAGTGTTAACAGTTTTGGAAAAAATTAGTTTTCCCAAACGCTATGTTTTTTCAGATTCAACCAATCAAAACGGCGGAAATCAAGTGTAACCAGTTTTGGAAAAAAGAGAGTAAAAATCTTACACCCTGTATACTATATTTTTTTAACCCAAATATGCCGTTAAAAGTGTACAAGGAAACATCTGATAAATATGTTCCTGCCTATACCTCCATCAATATTTCTAGAATGCAATGCAAAGTTCATATTTTTAAGAAAAAACGCCATTTTTGGACCCCTAGGAGTTAAAATGGAAAAAAAGTCTGGAACTTTTTCTTCCCTGGGTGAAATTCCCCATTTCAGGCATTTTTAACATTGATATGAAAAACTTTCATTTTTTGACTTGGCTCCAATCGCGTCCTACACTACTGGCATCCAATTTCATCGTTTCATTTAAATCCATAGTAAGAATCTCTATGGAGAGAGAAGAGATTGAAAACGAAAGAAGGTTTAATAAACCAATTCAAGTCTTATGATGTTTTAATAAGACTCAGAATTTTTAAACTTGAAAACAGAAAATCTTTTCCGTCATTATTTTTTTCCCTGATTTTTACAGACCTCTTATATCATTTTGTTCTAAATATCCCCACAAACCATAAAACAAGCATGCAAATTTTTAACAATTTCGTTAACAAAAAGATAAAAAACATTTTTTTTGAATATTCACGTAACGAAAACGTAATTTAGCGTTCTTCAATTAAGTGCCGAAATTAATTAAAAAAATTAGTTAAAATTTTCCTGAAATCTCATAATCAAACATGAAACCTTTTGTTCTCTGAGATTGACAGTGGGTAGAGTGTCCAGAGGTCCCTAAAAAATCTAAAATGGCGTAGATGTCCCAAGAGCGTCCCTAAAAATCTAAAATGGGTAAGATTGTCAAGAGCGTCCTAAAAATCTAAATGGCGTAGATGTTCCAAGAGCGTCCCTAAAAATCTAAAATGGCGTAAGATGTTCCAAGAGCCGTTCCAAAATCAAAACCTGGCCTTCTTCAAATATTTTACGTTTTCTTTTCGAGAATCTATCGTGGCGTGGATGTCCCTGAGCGAGTTCTTTATCAATATACTAACAGGGGGTTGGCGTCATAGTTTACGCGGTATAGTTGGAACCCGAGATAAACCTACGTAAGCCTCGCAAAACCTACGCTTTGAAACAATAAATTTATTCGTTCCTGGCGTGCGGGCGGATTATAGTTTAAGAAAAAGATCAGGGCTTTTTTCAAACGTTCCTAGGCAAAAGATAGACGTTTTTCACCGATTGTTCAGACCAAGTATTTCCTGTCGGGGCGACAATGAAAAATACTTTTTTTTTAAAAATATGTTCAAGATTGACCAATGGAACGTGTCGGTATTCAACAAGTTTAAAAAACATGTTCTTCAAGTCAATACATATCATGTGTACATCTTAGAGATTTTGTAACGAAAAATTAATTTTAAAATCACCAAAATCTTACTTCTGACCACCCCTTAACTCATTACATGTATAACTCTAGATACTGTTAAATTGACCCATCAGCAGTGGTTCGTTATTCTTTTTTTCTTTGAAATCTTCTTTTGAATTCATGTTTTTTTAATTTTACTTTATTCATTTTTTTCGGATGAAATCAAATCTTATAAATACACTTAAAAATTCCAGTCTAGAATATATGAAAAATTCCCTTAAATCACCAAAAAAATTCTTTCTTTGACCATATTTTATACGCAATTTTAACTCTAGATATGTTACAAATTGCCAATTCAGAGGCACATTGTCCAGAAAGTACGCGTATAGTTAGAAAGTACGCGTAATAGTCCGGGACATCTACGCGATTAGTCCGGGGTTTTGGGCGACAAACTTTCCTACTATACGCCGCACCCCCTGTAACTATTTTACTGGAGTTTAAATATTCCTACTTTAACATCATTAAGTGGCCAATTTTGCAAGACTTTATGATATTTAATTACTCAGTCCATGCTTTAACTCCATAAAGTATTTTTGGATTTAAAAAAATTATTTTTTCACCTATTAATGGAAGAATTGTATTTTTTTGCTAAGAGAAAATGGGAAAAATATTTAGTGAAAAAATATTTTTGCCGTAATAAATGGAAAAATTAATATTTTGTACTTGATCAAAAAAATCCATTTTTATTTTATCGCAATGGATACTAAATCCAAGCTAAAGCAAAAAAGGGCACTGGCCCTTTTGGCTCGATTAATCAACAAGAAAGTGACAAAATAGTGAACAAATTATTAATTTTTACACACGAACAATAAGGGATAGACCCATAGGCACTTTTGACTATTGACTAGGTGGCCGATGAGTAAATAGTATACCTCTTAGCAGTGTTTTTTACAGTTTTATATTCAAACGTCCAAGAGGCGTTTTTTGTCACTTCGACCACAATTTCCGGCCTTCTGGAACTCAGAAGTTTCCCCCTTGAGGCCAAAAACAAAAAATAGCCTTATAAAATTGAAATCCAGACAATTTTCAGATATTTTTAAAATTTTTTCGATATAAAGTCTAGGATCCTTGTATTCATTGAGAAAAAGCAAGGACGCGTGTTTAATGCGTCAACCAGGTGGTTTGTGATATGGTACAAATTGTCACATGAAATCTCTTATGAGGGGGTGTCGCTGATTTGGGGTTTTGCTATTGCGGAATTCTCGACAAATCAGGCAGGCGGGTTATAGATTCAAAAACTTTTTGTACCTTGAAAAGGTAGCTTGTAAAAAACTCTTCAGATCAATTTAAAAAATTAAAAGTTATCTGATACTATGCCACCTACGCACACACACACACAACCATTTAATAAGGCACCCAAGCAACACTGATAAAACTATTTTCTCTGTTATTTACATCAATTTTTTTGACTTTTTGTTGTGTCAGGCTAGAAAACAACAAAACAAATCATTCTATCGAGTTTTTTTTCGAATTTTTTGGCTTTTGACGGCCAAAAAAAGCAAAAAAAAAAATTATTGATTTATTTATTGATTGAATTGAAAGTGCGCTATGGTGTTTTATTTTACGCTATTGAGTTAAAAATGACACAGCAAATCCTCAAAAGTGTTTGGAATATACGAAAAAATTACATGTTGACAATTTTAATTTTTTTTGGCTTCTATAAATATTTGTCGAAATTCCATAATAAAAATGAAAAGTTGACATGGCCCCAAGAAGACGCACGAATCAAAATTTCAGAAAAAACTCTTAGTGAATTTGTTCAACAAGTCTTGTGTTCCATATTGCAGTATTGAGCGATACTGTATCTCTTAAACTCGGAAGAGATATCTGTGACAGAGCCTCCAAAACCAGTTTTTTGTTTTTTTCGTGTTTTTTGTTGTTTCTGGAGCTTGTCACACAAAATAATAAAACGACGAAAAAATGAAGGAGAAATTACAAACTGAGTGTTTTTGTAGAAGGCTTAATAAACCTGGCTTTATTTTGAAGAGTTGTTCTTCAAGCTACAAAAGTTTTGGATAATAACCGCTGCCTGTTTGCCGAGAATCGCATAGCAAAAACAAATCAGCGACACCCACACCTTTAAGGTGGTACTGGTGCTGGAATTGATTTTTTTTCGAAAATCAGCCTAACAGAGACACTATGAGACAATTAATGATTATGCCATGTTGTAGATCTAGCCTAAATCTTTCAACTATTAGTCAATAACTTTTTGATCCGATACATCTGAAATACAGTACCAGTACAAGGTGTTCCTGTGACCAAATTTCAAAATTTAATCTCCTCCCAAGATTTATTTTGACAGCATTAAATCTTAACAAACCACGTGGTGTTATCTAAAACTTGGGTCAGTCCAGAAGCGTTTTTCAAAAATTTACAGATAGTTTTCTTTGAAATAGCAGAAACTAACCGATTTTGTAGCATTTTTCTCATGCAAAAAACTCCAGGTTATATTTTTGGAATTCACCCAAATTTAAGCAACACTAGCTCAGAAGAAATATAAAATCCTCTATAAGCGTCTTTTTCAAATTTCAACTCAAAATATGATTTTTTGACAGGTCAGCGTGAATTTTTTTTAAATGTGCTCGATTTTGATCCGCATCGTCTGTTTCAAAATGCAGGTCAAAGTGCCTGGAATAAGCAAAGGCTGATGTCGTTCCCAGCAAAAAAAGTACTTAATAAATCTTTTTGGCGTCCTTATACTCTCTATCATCGCTTTTAGGGTCAAATCACCAATTCGGCGCATTTTATTTGTGATTTACAGCTAATCAATTTCTAAATTTAAAAACACTTCCCATTCAATAATTATCCACATTTAAAGTACCTTCTTATATCCCTAAAATGAGAATTATATTAATGTTCACCAAAACAGATTATATCAAAAAGTCGAAAAATCTTTACGCCACAATCGACCATCATTGCCGGCCTCTGAGACAAAAATCAAAAAAGTCGCCAGTCACTAAAATTAAGACAAATGTTGTTGCTTCTCATAAATCTCAAAAATTTTCCATATAAGCTCTAAAACCTTTTGTTTTCTAAAAAACAACTACTCGTCTTTGACCGCGGCTTGACCAGATGGGTAGCTTGAGTATGTACCAGAGTGGTTAAATGAATTTGCTATTTGAAGGATGAGATCTTTTCTGAATCTATGGGTCGTAATGCTGTATTTCTTTTTGGTTCAGCCGTTACCCGAAGCCTTGCAAATTCCAAAATAACTTATTCACCCCTTTAAATCCAGGCGTCGAAGCAAAATGGAGAATTAGCAAAATGGAGAATTCTACATTTTCGGCAGGAAAAAAACTACTAAAATATCTCTTATTAAAGGGGTGTAGTGTCCAGCAAAAAAGTTTGCTGGAAAAAATTGTAGTATAAACTAAATCGACAAAAAAAAGATTGCTCGGGGTCTCGCAGCCGCTTTCTGTGTCTGCGCCCTTTAGCGGGTAATATTGGTAAATTCGCCCGATTAATATTTAAGATTATTACTCTGCAGTCACTCTCGTTCAAAAATTAACTGAATCGGATGTCAGATTAAACATCCTTGTGCCATTTGAAAAGTTCGACTTTGGCGCCCTCTTGTGACTGAACCTAACTTTCAAAATCTGCGAGAACCGACCAAATTTTTTCAGGGTCAGTTTAGTTTAATACTCAAAATTTTCAGCCAAACGATTTGCTGGACACTACCCCTTAAGGGATACCGGTCGCATTTAAGGCCAAAAAACAGGGGTTTTTAGGCGTCGCTCATCTGAGGAGAAGTTGTGCTTACGCCAATCCCGATATTTTTGAAGGTTTTAGTGGTTCAAATTGACACAAACGTATTATTTTGAACATAAATTTTGAGAAAAATAATTAGAAAAAATCGAAAAAACGCAAAATTTTTCGAAAATTTTTTTGGTTGTCTTTGGGTGTTTTATGCGTAAAACATAACAAATATGATTTGGTGCATTTTTTGACATAATTACTGCAGAAAATGTGGGTACGGGATACCCTTAAGCGAATTTTGGCTCTAAAGCCACTAGCCTATTTTGAAATTGGAAAACTGATTTTTGGATGTTTATAACCCAGCCGGCCGTCATAGCCAAAAACTGTAACCCTCCTCAACACCTAGAACACGAGAACCTAGTATTTCATTGCGAAAACTCATACATTTTTACAATGACATATAAGTTACAAAATTGTACAAGTGAAGCTGTTTATAACTTGTCTCAGCATATTGACCACATATGATATCTCAATTGGCTTCAACAAAACTGACACAAATGAATTATACGCCGCGCGGTCAAAATATATGCCAGGGCAAAATGTGAAAAATATTGTAATCATCTGATAACTCAAATCATTACCACCCTATGTTTCTACACTTGATTGATTTGTTTTTGTCGGCTTTAATTTGGATTAAATTGCCGTTTCAATTTCTTTTGGAAAATAATTTTTTGGAAAGTATTGTTTTTTCATGATTTTGAGTTTCATAAAAACACTTAGTGAAAAATTCTTCTTCTTTAGAGACTGCATAAAAAAATAAACTTTATATCAAATCCTGAATTACTTTCGTAAAATTGGCTTCTCAGAATTTCGATATTAGTTATCGTTTTACACAATTAATTTTTTAAGAAATTTTTGGCGAAAATCCTAAAAAAAGTAGGAAAAAAATATCTTTCGAACGGCTCATTGCTATAAAATTGTTCATCAATATTTTTGGAATAAATTGCAAACTCTATGAAAATTTGAGATTGTAGGTTCCTGTGACGATGGTTATTTCTGCGCCGTTTTGTCCCCCGAAATTTTTTTGGCCTTCAGATAGGTCAAAGGGTGTTGAGGGGGTTAACGACATTTTTTTCAAATTACTTAACAAATATCTTCTGAATCCAAAGTTTGAAGTCTGCCTACAATTTTGTTTTAAAGATACAGTATGGTAATTTATACTATATCCTCTTACTACGGCTTTCGTTTTTTAACATTTACCTTCAAGAAAGGAAGATTGCGCGCCTGGCAAATTCCTACAAACTGGGCCAGTCTGGTATTCTCCGCTTCTAAATTCATTACTCTTGTCCAGATTATCGATCAAAAGAGTTATTCATCGTTTCTATAGTATCTAATTAATACCAAGCAAATATTTTTTTTTAAGATTATGATAACTAGAAAATTTTCAAAAAAATTATTTTAAATTGTTCACTTAAAAATTGAGAAATTCTACATTTAGCTTTTTTCTACTTTTTGCTGCTTTTTTTTCCATTTTCTACATTTTGCTTTTTGGCCGATTTCCAATTTCTACAGTTTAATGGTTTCTACATTTTTGCTTTTCTACATTTCACCAATTTTTGTTTGACAATTACTCAAAAAAAGCACAATGTTAGGAATCTCTCCATTTTGCTAATTCTCTAATTTTTCCTTGCGACCCTTAAACCAGCCCTTCCTCCTTAAAAATGTTCGACCTTCATTATTGTTGCGATTTCCTATATGTGTACACTTTCAGGCCGTCAGTATATTAATGGGCCAAAAGCCAATAATACTTTATGATCTTAAATATTTTGATACTTAATGATAATTTTAATTCCGCCCTAGGGGCGGAATTTATTTAACCATTAAGTAACTCAAAAATAATTTTAATTTCATAAAGATTAATTGTACTTTGGCACACATAATTTTTTGGACTTTTCTAAAATTTTCTTCAAAATTACAAAATTCGAAAAGTTAATTCGCAACCTCAAACTTTTCTAAAAAAAACCAATATTTACGGAAATTAAAAAAAATTACTCAAAGTTGCCTTAATTAGAGAACTTTACTCCTTGGTGGTACTAATATATATATTGAAGGGAATATATATAACCAAGTTAATAAAGTATTTCATCTCACGGAGCCCATATATTATGTCCCGGATATGTCTCTAGCACCGACCGCCTTTATGACAACCTCGACCCATCTAAAAATTTGTTTAAAAAAAAATAATTTTAGTGCGTTTTTTGAAACTGTTAAATGTGGATCTTAACATTCGAAAAATCTTGAAAGTTGGGATGGGATGGCCCCGTGAATTCCCTCATGCACAAAAAACACAACACACCGGGAATCGATAGAATCATATTTTGAATGACATAGAAATTTATAAAATACAAAAAATTAAGTGAAATTATTTTATGATGCCAGGATTATAAAGCTTTTTCTTATGGATTATCCTCAGTTTATACAGAAAATTATACCAAAATTAAGCTGATAAAAAAGAATGGAACTTTGACTAACCTATTCGAAAAAAAACTATTGAAAGCCCACAAACTTATAGGATTGATAGTAATACAAGAAATGGCTCTTTGAATACAGATATTTATACGTTCTGAGTATATTTGACTTCTGGATTTTCGAATACGTACCAAATGCCGATATCTGATAAGTTATGTTTTTAAAAAGAAGACTTGTTAGAAGTTCTTAACTTTAGGACTGAATATTAAAAAGTGATGTAGGGCTTGCTTCCAGCTTCATTGTTGACCGTGCAATTTGGAAAAAAACTCCCTATAAAAAATAAAAATTAAGTTTTATGATTTACAAAATAAACTCTGCTAAGAAAAAAAAAATATTTGTTGAATTCTAGGATTGGTTGAAAATTTCGAACCCAATAATTCGGAAGAGAATCTCAAATTGTTTTAAAAGCAAAACCATCAGAGCAAAATTTCACGTCCCTCACTTTTTTTTTAATTTTTGGCAAATTTTTTTATTGAAATAAGAAAAAGTGATTTTCAAGTTGAACGGCTTGAAAATGAAATTTGACCGTGAACTCTCTTAGAAAATTTGCGTTTGAAAAAATTATTCTTCAATTTTAGCTCGTAAGTTTTTATCTTATTTTTATATTATATTTCATGCACCCAAACTACATTCAAAAACCCGAACGTCCGGGGGACAACATTTTCGACATAATAAATTGTGCCGAATCTCGACTCAAGACGTTTGAGCCTGTAGCGCATTGTTTTTTGTTCAAAATTGCCCACTAACACCCGATTTTTTACAATTTAGTTTTGGTGTCATCGGTCTCTCTTTTATCAGTATCGAGTTCGGAAGCCAACGAATCACATAATATATTCAGAAAATAGCCCTTATTTTACTGAGTTATTTTGTAGTGATGATGATTAATTAAACTCATGAACTTGTTTGGACCCCAACTGATTAAAACAAAAGGTGTAAAAACTGTCTGTTCACCAAATTTATAAATACATTTTCACTGTGGAATTTCGAGAATTGTTTTATGTTAGTTATGTTACACCACATTACTCAAAAGTCCTTGTGATTGATCTAACAGACGAGGAATTTGACGTTCAGTAGCATTTCAGACAAAATTTAGGGGAAGATTACTTTTTTTCAAAAATATTTTTTCCAGTCTAATTGCCATATCCCTTTATTTTTGAATAATTCTTTTTTTGAGAATTTATAATAATTAAATTTCATAGGACAATTCTTTATTTGTCGATTATTTCAGCTTTATGCTATCTCAGGACACTGAAAAATAACAAGAGTGAACCAGAATATATATTAAATTTTAACATTTACCTTGAATATCCCTTATCACTTTTTGGTTAGAATGCGTTGCCACAATCGTTTAAAATCACACGTTAAAAGGAGTTAGTGGCTACGCATCTAACCAAAAAGTGATAAAGGGAATATACTGTCGAATTGTCTAAGCGGACGTTTTAGTGTCTTTTTGCGTATTTTTTGGCAAAAACCTACGCATTTTTTCAAATTTCAAAAATTTATTTACGTCTAAGCGGACGTTTTTTTTACATAGTCTTTTACAAGATTTCATTTATTGAATTTCATATCCAAACCATAATAATATATAGAATAAATTCTCAAACACTTTTTTTAATGGTATATATTTCGCCAATTTAATGATATTTGCAATTTATTTGATTTGAAAATTACCAGCTGTTTGGACGTTTAGGCTGCATCTATTTCGATGGACTTTTTGGCTCGGAAGATGAAAATAGGACTGAAGGACTAAGGACAATTCGGATAGGGATTTATGATGTGTCTTGTATATTTAGGTGGATTTTCGCTTCTTTAAATTATTCTACTGTTCTCGACATTACCACAGGCATCATATTATTCCAAACTCATCAGATTCTCATCCGATTTTTGAATTAACTTGAAAATTATTTAGAAATACGAAAAAAATACTCCAATCAAGGTTACTATATTAATTTAATGATATTAACTTAAAGAGGAAACAGCAAATATTTTTAGGCGTGAGGAACGTGACAAATTTTTTTGTGGAGATAGAGTTTGGAGATAAAAGTTAATAAGCCAAATTTTTTTTTTTTAAATCAGCCAGCAAACCGGTCAAATATAAAAAACATTTTTTTTATGTGTTGATATTATATAATTATTCTAATTGGTAGTGAAGAAGGAACAGTTAGGCGCATTGGTGTATTACATAACTCTGATTCCGTAGATCTTTAGGAATCGAAGCCTTTGGTCTTCATTTTTTGGAAATTATATATACTGAGATATGAGGGACTTGAACTTTTTAGAACTAGGCTGCCTAGGTCAGAATCTAAAGAAAAACAGCTTCGCACATGTCTGGAGCAATGATAACTGGGGTAGAGTCATGCGCACCCATCCTTCGTCTCTGTTT